>CATIWR010214277.1:0-43910 GCA_949677035.1 Omphalea diandra
AAATAGGTTTCATCAATGTTGGCCCTAGGCACCGAGAAGAGGGGTTGAATTGGTGTATAAAAATTAAAGTTGGAAAGAGAGAGGAGAAATGAGATGAGAGGAAACACAAGATTTATAGTGATTCGGGTATAATCGACCCTACGTCCACTCCCCAATTCTTTGAAATTGGGTATTCCACTATCTTTCAAAGGTGTTTTCAAGTTTACACCAAACTTTTACACTTGTGTTTTGAAGGCTCACACAACAACCTATACACTTGTGTTTTTAGGCTTACACAACAACCTTTACAACTTATGTTTTAACAGGCTCACACTATAACCTATTACAGATGGTGTTCATGCTCACACCTAACAATGACTTAAAGAATAGAAAAGAGTAAGCAGCAAAATTGCAAGAGTTTGGGTATAAAGTTATTAATTCGCTTGCATTTACATTTATTTGGTGAGGTATTTATAGCCTTTACCTACTAAAGAGATGTTGTAATAAAATTGGTATAAAATCATCAAAGTGTGCTAGACATTTTTGCATTAAATGCTTGACAGTCATGATTCGCGATCGCGAATTCCAAATTCTATAAGGATAACCCCGTTTATGTCTAACGACTACTCCACGTGGTAGCTTCTAATTAAGTTACTAGAAAAATATAGTCATTGCCTTTCACCTGCTCTCAAAAGTAGCGGTCGTGATTTATCTTGTACAGAACGCAACTCTGGACTTGAATTCCTTTGCCAAAAGTGTTCATCTTTTTCTTTTGGGTTCGCGGTCGCTACCAACAAGTTCCCATCGCGATTTTTGACTTCCAACAGTTACCTAGGACACTTGTGAAGTTGTGATTGTGGACTTGATTGCATCTTGAGTTACTTTAAAATTTGCGATCGCGACTGAGGCAAGCTTTACACCGTGAATTCATCTGTCACTTTTGGAGTTCTTCCTTTGACTGAGTCACGGCCAAGAATGACTCTGCAATTTTGTATGTTTAATCTTCTAGCAAGTTTTCTAATGGATCACGATTGCGAATCTTAGATTGCAGTCACGATTTAGAAGTTACTTCACATTCTTTGAAGATTAAGATTTCTATCCAACTTCTAACTTAAAGACTTACATAAAAACTGCAAAACAAGACGAAATAGAAATATTAAAAATGATCAATCCCCTTTGTCAAGATCAAAAGAGGCCTAAGACTTAGGGTTAACTACCCTAGTCCAACAATCTCCCCCTTTTTACTTTGACAACTTAGATTGATCCTTAAGTGAAAAAGATGCAAGAAAGTGAAGTTGAATTGTAATATGATTGAATGAATGCTTATGAAAAAATCTTCTAAGTATATTATTCATTCAATCAAAGGTGGAGTTGATAAAATAATAAGTATGTTGCTCCCCCTCAACTTATGCTATAGTTATTCTAAAGTTATTTCATTATTTTCTCCCTTTTCACAATCTCTCCCCTTTTAGCAAGATCAAAAAGAGGATATATAAGGGAAAAAAAAAAAAGAAATTCATGCATAAGAATGCATAAGGAGTAAACATAATGTAATGGATAAAAGAATAAACATCAATCACATAAGATAACAATGTTTGCAAAGAAACAAGTTTTATTTATATATATTCATAACTATGGGATCACAAGATTTGTGAAAAGAAACATAAGGAAAGTGAAAAACAAATACAAAAGATCCCTAATCTAAAGTAGTGGAGAATCATCTATGGAAGATGGTGTATTTAGCACTTATTGTTCTCCCTCGGTTTCATCTTCATCCTCTATGTCGTCTTCATTGCCATCTCCATCTTGTGTATCTTCAAATTCGGTGAAGTCTAAAAGATGACAAGGAGGAACTCCTAGTTTCTATTGAACATCCACCATATCGTTGTGAAGATGTGAAAGGAAGAGAAACCTTTTCTTCATCATCCTCATAAGCCTGTCCAACTTGCGATCAATGGTGGCAAGAGATAACTTGGACTTTGGTTTCGGTTGAGGAGGAGGGACTTGAATGTTGCCTTCTTCAATTTGAAGCCTCTTTCACTTGGAAGCTTTGGAAGTTTCCATCTTCTTCACACCAATTACACCAAGGGTACAGATGTATGTGTCCGGATGGATTGTCTTGGCATTGATGAGATAGGTTAGGTCGAGAAAGTTTTGAGAGGGAAAGAGCTTCTTAGTGAGGAATTTCTCTTTCTCCTCATCAAGTGCTCCAATAAAGCAGTAGATGGTTGTAATGTGGGAAGGCAAAAGAAATTGGCTTTTGGGTTTCATACTCATGTGGATCAATTGATCCACAAGGTAACGGCCGGTTTGGATAGGTTGGTTCTTAACAAGGCAAAATAAGAATGTGAAGTCCTTCTGTGAAACCTTCTCATTACCATCACCTCTTGCATTGATGGAGAAGGTGATGTTGCGATGAAGGATCCACAGGGGTAGGGTTTTGATGGGTTTGGATAAGGAGGAGCAACGGTTGTGTTTGGTTTTAATGGATATCGCCGACCAAAATTCAGAGTACATGATGTCGAGTGCGGAGATGAGGAATGGGATGTGTTCTTTGACTTGCAGGTTGAAAAAGGAGGATAATTGATTAAAGGTCATGTAGAAGGGGTTGTCGAAGGCCCAGAACACCAACCTGTATTAGCCGGCTCTCGAATTGGATTTTCGACTTAGTTGGACAGTGAACATGAATTCGCGTACAACCTCCTCATATATTGGTTCATCTCATAAGATGAATTCGTTCCAACCTAGATTGGACAAAAAGGCGCGAATCTCTGCATTGATGCCTAACGTCTCCAACATGAAAGTTGATGGAATTTTGTTCGGGAGAATCACTTTAGAGGAGTTCACCTTGAATCTTTCATTTTCCTCCTTGGTGATTCCCTTTATGAGATGGAAGGCAGGAGGTGGAGAGGGTTGAGCCACTGCCTTGCCTTTATCAGCCTTGGAGAATTTCTTGGGAGCTATAACAAGAAAGAGGGAGAAAACTTGACAGATTTTTTAAGAGAGAAGAAGTGTTTGGAAGTGAAGTGAGGAAAACACTATTGAATGGGGGTATTTATAGGCTTGAAAGGGTGCAAAAATGGTTATAAACTGCTAAAAAATGAATTAAATGAAAAGAGGAAATAGTTGGCAATCAAATCACTTAATTGCCAAGGTGGTTATTCTAATTCTCGTCTGCGAAATCAGAAGTCGCGACCATAAATTTTAAAAAATGTGAGTAACGAAAAAATTTTCCTCGGGAAAAGGCACGTCAACAGTCATATTTTTGAAAAATTGACCAAAATTCGTGATGGATAGCAATTTTCGTGACCACAAATTGACATTTGATAGCCGAGAGAAATTGACTTGTAATTCGCAACCGTGAAGAAGAAATAGCAACCACAAATTATGAGTCAGTAAGGATAAGTATGAGAAAATTTTGAAAACATGTGATCCACTAGAAATAAATAATAAACCTGTTCATACAATCATCACTCATGCATAGCAATCAATCATTGGATCAAAGTTTTCACTTTAGGGAACTTCCATCAAGGATTCCCAATTCTCTCTTAATGATGTTCATCCTTTCTTCATTTAGAGGTTTAGTGAAAATATCTGCAAGTTTATGATTTGTGTTAATAAATTCTTCTAACACAACATCACCCTTTTGCACATGATCTTTAAGAAAATTATGTCTAATATCTATGTGCTTACTCCTAGAGTGTTGGATGGGATTTTTAGAGAGATTAATAGCACTTATGTTATCACATTTTATAGGAATATGATCAATTACTTTGCCAAAATCCTTCAATTGTTATTTCATCTAAAGAACTTGGGTGCAATAATAACTCGCCGCCACATACTCAGCTTCCGCGGTAGATAAGACATTCGATACTTGTTTTTTACTAAACCATAAAACTAGGCATTCACCTATAAATTGGCAAGTCTCGAAAGTGCTTTTTCTATCTAGCAAGCTACCCGCATAATCTGCATCCGAATACCCTATCAGACTAAATGAAGAATCCCTAGGATACCATAACCTTAAGCGTATTATGCCATGCAAATACTTAAAGATCCTTTTAACAGCATTCAAATGAGATTCTCTAGGGGATGATTAAAACCTAGCACACATGCAAACACTAAACATGATATCTGGTCTTGAAGCAGTAAGATAGAGTAGAGATCTGATCGTACCTTGATATCTCTTTTCATCTACTTCTTTACCTGATTCATCCTTATCTAGTTTGATGGTACTGCTCATTAGAGTTTTAGCTACTTTGCAACCATCCATTTTGAATTTCTTTAGCATTTCCTTTGTATATTTGGCTTGGTTGATGAAGCTCCCTTCCTTAGATTACTTGATTTGTAGACCGAGAAAGAATTTGAGCTCTCCCATCATGCTTATTTCAAATTCTCTAGTCATAGACTTAACAAAATTCTTACAAAGAGATTCATTATTAGCCCTAAAGATAATATCATCAACATAGATTTGAACAATTAATGTATCATGCTTGTGTTTTTTGACAAAAAATGTGGTGTCCACCTTCCCTTTCTTAAAATCATTTTTCAATAGAAATGAACTAAGCCTTTCATACTAAGCTCTTAGAGCTTGTTTCAATCCATATAAGGTTGTGTTCAATTTGAAAACATGGTTGGAAAATAATGAGACTCAAAATCAGGAAGTTGTTCAATATAGACTTCCTCCTTTATGATGTCATTCTTTTCACATCCATTCTTATCAATGGTTCTAATGCCAATTACCTTACCCTTAGCATTGTTACCAAATGTGACATCTCCACCCTCTTTTTCTTTCAATGTCGTGAATAGATTTCTATTTCCAGTCATGTGCTTGGAACATCCACTATCTATATGCTAATTGCTTGATTTGGTGGTTGCCATATTCTCCTACACAACAAAAGTGAATTACCTTTTCTTAGGTACCCAAGCATACTTGGATCCTAGGGGGTTAGCATTTGAAGGGTCCTCTAATTTGAGATGAGTCTTCCTAATGAAACAATGAATGTTAATATGTCCAAATCTCATGCAATAATGGCATTGGAGTTTAGACTTATGAGTCTTTCTCCTTTTCACATATTTAGTATAAGTATGAGGCCTTCTCATACCATGGTCATGTGAATGCATTCATGAACATGTATGATGAGTAGGAGTAGAAAATTTTTTATAAGAATGAATATGCTTTTTGTTGTAGATATAGGCATGGTGAGCCCTTTGAGTATTGGCTCTAAAGTTTTAGGGAGCCTTCCCTTTGCCCTTAGGCTTAAGAGGTTAGTGCTAGGAGCACTTTTCTTTCCAATTACCTCAATGCTTGAGGTTTGAGGTTGTGACGCCCTAACGAATGTAGTTTGAGAAGATGAGGAGGCTCCATTGAAGCTTAAACCATGTCTAACTTGTGGTGGTCTTTGTGACACAATCAATGTGTCCAAGGCTTCTTTTCCTTTGTGGAACTTAGAGATTAAGCTTCTAAGCTCAATGACTTCTCCCTTAAGAGTGTCATTCTCCTTCCTTAATGAAGCTATAGAAGAAGATAAGGTGGAAAGTCTTTCTACTGAATTTTTGAGTTCTTCATTAGAAGTCCTCAACTCACTCACAAGATCACTAAGAGTCTTGTATTCATCTTCTAATTTTGAGCACCTTTTTTTATAAGTTTTCGCTTATGACTTGTACTTGTCACATCTTATGGTTAGAGCCTCTAAAAGCTCTTCATCTATCTCATCAAATTCAAAATCAGAATTAGAATGAGAAGAAGTATTTACCTCATTTGAAAAATCTTCTTATGCCATGAAGCATATGTTGGCAACCTTCTCTTATCCTTCTTCTTCTTCTTCACTTGAGCTATCATCCCAAGTGGTTGAAAAACTTTTCTTCTTCTCCTTGTCCCATCTCTTTTTCTTCTTTAATTTGGGACATTCATAATTGATGTGGCCTTGCTTGCCACATTCATAACAAGTGACTTCATTGGATTTCTCTATTAGATTAGAAGTTGTCTTCTGAAAGCTTTTTTTTTTCCTTTCTTCTCTTGATCAACTCATTTGTCCTCCTTAAGAGCATTGCTAGTTCCTCCTCTTCCTTGTCACTTTCTTCATCACTTGAGGTGATCTCTACCTCCTTCTCTTTTGTTGAAGCTTTAACAGCCATGGTTTTTCTTTCTTTCTCTAGTTTGTCTCCTTGGCCTTTTAGCTTCTTCATTTGTTCATTTTTTGTAAGGCCAACTCATGAGTTAAGAGTTTGCCTATCAACACATCGGTTGGAACCTTTCCAATTTCCAAATTTGACTTTTGTATGCTGCAAACTCTAGCACCAAATTTTTCTAAAGGAAGAGTTTTAAGGATTTTTGTGTTTACCTCATAGATAGTAAGAGTTTTTCCAAATTTCATCATGTTGGTGACAATGGATAAGAGCCTGTTTGTCATTTCTGTTATGCTCTCATTGTCCTTCATCATGAAGAGTTCCCATTCGGTGACATACATCTCCATATGGCTTGACTTGACTAGAGTTATGCCTTCATGATAGTTCTCTAGAGTCTTCCAAATGGCATGAGCTGTTTGACAGTGTTGCACTCTTTTAATCTCTTCTCTAGAGAGTGAGCTTAAAAGAATGGTCATTGTTATCTTATTCTTGCCAATTGATCTCCGTTGTGCTTCAACCCATTCGTCCCTTAAGATAAATTCTTCATTACCATCTACAACTCTAGTGGGTGATAAATTCTTCATTACCATCTACAACTCTGGTGGGTGGCTTCGATTCCTTGATGACCACATCCCAAAGGTCCACCATATCTATGTCAAGATAGATCTTCATCCTATACTTTCAATGAGTATAATCTGTTCCATCAAAGTATGGCTTGAGTTGTGAGTGGATTCCCTCTTGTGCCATGATCTTTGTTCACCCAATAAAGGTTTGATTATGAAGTGAGGCTTTGATACCACTTATTAGCCCTAGGCAACAAGAAGGGGGGGATTAAATTGGTGTATAAAAATTAAAATTAGAAAGAGAGAGGAGAAATGAGATGAGAGGAAACACATGATTTATAGAAGTTCGGGTATAATTGACCCTACGTCCACCCCCCAATTCTTTGAAATTGGGTATTCCACTATCTTTCAAAGATGTTTTCAAGCTTACACCAAACTTTTACACTTGTGTTTTGAAGGCTCATACAACAACCTATATACACTTGTGTTTTCAGACTTACACAACAACCTTTACAACTTGTGTTTTAACAGGCTCACACAATAACCTTTCTTAGTGTTTTAACAGGCTCACACTATAACCTATTACAGATGGTGTTTATGCTCACACCCAATAATGACTTAAAGAATAAAAAAGAGTGAGTAGCAAAATTGGAAGAGTTTGGGTACAAAGTTATTAATTCTCTTACATTTACATATGTTTGGTGAGGTATTTATAGCCTCTACCCACTAAAGAGACATTGCAATAAAATTGGTACAAAATTATCAAAGTGTGCTAGATAGATTTTCGCATTAAATGCTTAACAATCATGATTCGCGGGCAGCTTCTGATTAGGTTACCAGAAAAATATAGTCGTTGCCTTTCACCTGCTCTCAAAAGTAGCGATCGCAATTTATCTTGTACAGAACGTGACTCTGGACGTGAATTCCTCTGTCAAAAGTGTTCATCTTCTTCTTTTGGGTTTACAGTCGCTACCAACAAGTTTCAATCGTGATTTTTGACTTTCAACTGTTACTTGGGACACTTGTCTAGCTGTGATTGTGAACTTTATTGCATCTTGAGTTACTTCAAAATTTGCGGTTGCGACTGAGGCAAACTTTACACCGCGAATTCGTCTGTCACTTTTGGAGTTCATCCTTTGGGTGAGTCGCGATAGAGAATGACTCCGTGATTTCATTTGTCTAATCTTCTAGCAAGTTTTCTAATGGATCGCGGTCGTGAATCTTAGATTGCGGCCACGATTTAGAAGTTACTTCATATTCTTTAAAGATTAAGATTTTTATCCAACTTCTAACTTAAAGACTTACCTAAAAATTGCAAATCAACACTAAATAGAAACATTAAAAATGATCAATCCCCTTTGTCAAGATCAAAAGAGGCTTAAGCCTTAGGGTTAACTACCCTAGTCCAATAATCAAGTTCAAGGTCAGTCACAATTAAATAGGTTTATCTCTTTCTACATAATAAATTAAGCAAAATTTCTTTATAAGTATTTAAAGGGGATATAACCCAACAAATTTCATATTTTAAACTTTGTCTAAATTAGAACATAAGATCATCAAAATATATGAAAATAGCCAAACTGAAAAGATTTTAGTTCGTTATGAACTAGCCCTAATGAAGGATCCATAACTCTTTACACACATCAAATTAAGCAAAATTGTTTTACACACATTAATATAGGCCATAAAGCTACAACTTCAATGCCTTACACTTCCCCAATTCCTTTTCGAGGGTTATGCAATCATGAGTGTAATAATCTACTCTAACAACAAAACCAACATAATTAGTTCTTATTTCTCTTAAATTTCAAATTCCATACATGTGTTTTACCTCAAATACTTTATGATTCTTACTAACCATGCTTGATTAACAAATCATGAGGGAGGAATTTCATGTAGAAAGAAGATAAATTAACTTACCTCTTTTTCCATAACTAGAAAAGTTTAGGGTTCCCTCCTAGCTAGGTTAGTTTTCTTCCTCTTCGTCGTCTTCTTCTTCTTCTTCTTCTTCTTCTTCTTCTTCTTCTTCTTCTTCTTCTTCTTCTTCTTTTTCTTCTTCTTCTTCTTCTTCCTTTCTTTCTTTCTTTCTTCTTTAGCTCTCTCTTTCTTTTGCTGCCTCTCATATTTATCCTCTCTAATATAATTTTAAAAGATGAAAAAATCAATTTGTAAACATTCTAATGAGATAAAATCTTAGTGTCTCACTACCATTGGTTGGAAGTTTAATATTCTTCTTTTAGTCCCTCTTTTTTGCTCTTTTATCACCTTCATCCATCTTTTAATCCTAATATGCTTCTTATGCTTTTAAATAAGCTCTAAAACACCATTATTTATTATGTTGCAACATGCATACAACATAAGATAATTTGCCATGCAACTATACAAACATTACATATATGTTCAACTGTCCCAAATGTAATGGTGTAAGTGTCATCATAGTGCCTATGAAATTCACATATATAAATGATCATTTATCCACTATATATATTAATGTGGGAATGGAAATCATTTAAGCAATGAATGTGTTCATGTGAGGGTGCTAATGAATGAGGATAGAGATGTTACATTTCTTCCCCCCTTATAAAGAATTTCATCCTCAAAATTTAATACCTATAAACAAATATGGATATTGTAATTTCATGTTCTCTTCAATTTTCCATATAGAATCTTCTTGCAAGAGGTTTCTCCATAACACTTTAACCAAAGGGATTTCTCGATTTTGTAATTGTTATGTCTTATAACCAATGATTTTCACTGGTTTTTTAATATAACTTACATCATCTATAATTGTCATTACTAGATCCCTAAGTATATGTGTAGGATTAGATCAATACTTTTTTAGGATACTCATATGAAAGACATCATGAATCGGAGCCATCTCTAGTGGTAGTGCTAGCCTATAAGCCAATGGACTAATTCTTTCTAGGTTCTCATATGACCCTATGTATTGAGGACTCAATTTTCCCTTCTTGCCAAATCAAATTATTCCTTTCCATGGTGAAACTCGAAGGAACATTTTGTCTCTGACTATATATTTTATTTCTCTTATGTATTAGTCTGCATAGCTTTTTTGCCTATCTTGTGCTACTTGAAATTTGATCTTGATTACCTTCATCTTGTTTATAGTGGCTTGCACTAGTTTTGGCCCTTCTAAAATACATATCCCTTCCTCATCCCAATAGATGAGACTTTAACATTTTCTTCCATATAGTGTTTCATATGGTGCCTTTGGTATACTAATATGATAATGATTATTATAAGAAAATTCAATCAAGGTAATATATTCATCCTATGCACCTTTGAACTCTATCACATAAGCTCAAGCATGTCTTCAAGTGTCTAAATTGTCCTTTCTAATTGCCCATATGTCTAAGGATGACAAGTAGTACTAAAACTCAACTTAGTACCCAAAGCCTATTGCGAATTGACCTAAAATTGAGAAGTAACTCATGGATCTCTATCTGATACAATGGATGATGGAATGCCATGTAATCTGATAATTTCATCCATATATTTCTTAGCTAAGTGCTTAAGTAAACTATCTCCATCGAATAGCCAAAAAGTGAGTTGACTTAGTTAACCAATCAATGATCACCCATATAGCATCATTCTTCTTCAAAGTTCTCAGTAACCATATATAAAGTCCATGTTTATTCTTTCTCATTTTCATACCGAAATCGTTAATGGTTTCAATTTTTTAGCTGGTGCTTTATATTTTGTTTTGATATGTTGACAAGTCAAACATATTGAAATAAAGCTTGCTACATCTTTTTTCATTTTTAGGCCACCAAAAATGAGATCGCAGGGTATTATACATTTTTGTCACTCCTAGATGCATGGCATATGAAGCATTATGTGCTTTTTCTAGGATTTCTCTTTGCAAGTTATCAACATCAGACGCACAAATATGAGAACCCAACATTAAGACATCATTTTGAATATAAAAATCAACATGTCTCCCTTGTTTTACCATTTCAATCATTCTTTGTAACTTTGGATTCTTTCCTTGTGCTTTTTTAAATCAATCATGCAACATTGGTCTCGCTTGAAAAATAGCAATCAATGATTTATTATTGAATATGTTTAGTTCCACATTCATAGCTCATAATTGAACTAAATAAGACAACTGAAATACCTATAAATGAGCTACACTACTTCTTGATTTCCTACTCAAAGCATCTACAACCACATTTGTCTTCCCTATGTGATACTCATTGGTGCAATCATAATCTTTTAGAAATTTTAACTACCATTTTCACCTCTTATTTAGTTCTTTTTGGCTCATCAAATACTTCAAGCTTTTGTGATTTGTAAATATCTACAAAGTTTCTCTATATAAGTAATGTCTTCATATTTGCAAAGCAAACATAATGACAATAAGTTCTAAGTCATGTACTAGGTAAGATAATTCATAAGGCTTCAGTTGTTTAGATGTATATGCAATTACCTGACCATGTCATATTAAAACACATCCTAAACCATGATGAGAGCCATCACTATAAACTACAAATCCTCCATTACCTACAGGAATGGCCAAAACTAAAGCAAATGTTAATCTATCTTTTAATTCATCAAAACTTTCCTGACATGCTTTAGACCACTGAAATGTTATATTTTTCCAAAGTAACTTTGTTAAATCAGCAACTATAAGTGAAAACCCCTTAACAAATTGATGATAATACTTAGTCCTAAGAAACTTCAGACTTTTACAACACTTTTTGGGTTTTTCCATTTTACTATTGCTTCAATTTTGTTTGCATCCACCTCAATGCTCTTTTTAGAAACTACATGTCCTAAAAATACCATATGGTTAATCAAAAACTCGCACTTGCTTAATTTAGCAAATAACTATTTTTCTCTAAAAATTTGCAACAAAATCCTCAAATGTTATTCATGCTCCTTTTTGCTTCTCAACAGTATGTCATTAGTGAACACAATTACAAATTTTTCTAAATAAGGTTTAAACACTTTATTCATAAGAGCCATAAACGCAGTTGGTGCATTAGTCAAACCAAATGGCACCACCAAAAATTCACAATGCCCATACCATGGTTCAAAAAGATGTCTTCGGTACATCTAAATTTGAAACTCTAAGCTGATAATATCCTAATTTCAAGTAAATTTTAGAAAGCACCAGCGCTTCTTGTAACTAGTCAAACATATCATTTATCTTTGGCAAAGGATATTTGTTCTTCATAATAATCTAATTCAACTACCTATAATTAATTCACAGCCTTATTGTCCCATCTTTCTTTTTAAAAAATAACACTGGAACACCCTAATGTGACACACTAAGTCTGATGAATCCCTTTTTATGTAGTTCCAACAATTGAATCTTTAATTCTGCCAACTTAACTGGACCCATCCTATAAGCTGGAATGGATATCGATGTTATTCCTAGGACTAACTCAATTGTGAATTCTATCTCCCTGTGAGGTGATAAGTTGGGTAAATCAGCTAGAAATACATCTAAAAACACATTTACCATTAGAATATTCTCAATTAATTCAATTATGAACCTTGTGTCTACCACATATCCAAAATAAGCCTCACAACCACCTTTACTCATGTAAAAAGCCTTGATAGCATAAACTATACATGTAGGTACAATTTGCCTTTCCCTTTGAAATAGAATCCTTATCTAATTTAGAGATTCCATAATAACTTTATTAATAAAACAATTCACCATTGCATGATGTTTGGATAACCAATCCATACCAGTATCACATTAAATTCACGAAGTGCCAATAATATTATATCAGCATTCATCTTAATGTCATCAATGTGAATCACACAATCATGACATACCTTAGCCATAATCATCACATCTCTCAAAGGAGTATTGGCACATAGGTTAAAACCAAAGGTTGATGCTTACTACACAATTGGGATGCCATGTTTAATAAAATAAATGAATGAATGTATGGAGCTAGGATCAATTAAAACATCAACTTCTAAATCATGGTGAAAAATTTTAACAGTGATAACTACTAGAGTGGTGACATGTTACTGCCTAGTCATGGCAAATACTCAAGCCTGTGTTGGGGGTCTAAAACTTTGACCTTCTGATATGTTTATACCTTGGATAGTTGTGGTTGTTCTACCTCTACCTCTACCTCTGCCAAATGATACCCCAACACCACTTACTTTTGAAACTTCAACTATGGATTCTGATGTAGCTTTACCTTTGTCCCTCTTTGACATTTTAGATCTTTTAGGATAATCTCTAAGCATCAGATCAAAAGACACACAAAAGTAGCACCCAACTATCAGTTTCCTACATTCACCCATATGCTACTTGCCATAATGTATACATGAGGGTTGTTGCTGTATAACTTAGCCTTGACCTCTACCTGTATAAGATGAAACTCCTAATCCCTTGCCTCTATATATAAAGTAACCACCTCTAGCACTAGACTATGATAGCATATAATCTCCACATTTACCTTTCTTTCTATTAAAATCTCTTATAAACTTAATAGGCCCTATTTTTATTCATTGTTTTATCCTTTATTTTTCTAATCATTCCACCCTGATTGTAGTAGCTTTTAGCTTGGTATAACTTTTAAGATCTACAGTTGTGATCTTACTTCTAATCTCCTATCTCAGTCCCTCTTCAAACTTTTGACATTTATCTTTGTCAGTGGCCACCATGAAGGATTCATAATGAGATAATTGATTAAATTTTACCTCATAATAATCAGATTCTTATGGCACAATCAATAATCAAATATCATCATGATACATTACAAGTATAAGAACTGACTATGCAACTGCAAATGCAATAGATTGATTTTATCATGCCCTTGCAAGGCAAAACACTATTCTCAAAAATTCATGTAATTCAAGTGACATTTGATTTTATTGCCCAGTATCTAACAAGTGAATCGTTTTATCAATAACATGTGTCAATATAAGATATTAGTCCTTTTTCCAAGTGATTTGTAAGTGTTTGGCAAGTCGGTCACAAAATCCTTTTAATTCCATATGTAAGTCTTTATTCACAATGGTATACCAAGTAATCATTAAGATCATATACATCTCACTTAACTTATATTTACATGTAAAATGCCCTAATTCAATCACATATACAAATAATAGAATATAACCATATCATAAAAATCATCACACATACACATTAGAATCCAATTATGGCTTTTACTAACCTTTGATGCAACCAACATTTATGGTAGGTATGAACCTCTCTCTTGGGCTTCCGCAACTTGTTAAGATCCTAAAATTTGATATATACATGATTATAAATATGTCAAAATGAGTTTACATACTTGATATGTCACTATGCTCATGTTCCATGCATGTGGGTTAACTACTTAATCTTATTTTTCTTGTATGGTAGTCTAACCTTGCTATGTTATAACTATAACAACTCTTGCTATATTTATCCAAATGACTTGATTCTTTTTTGTACATAAACTAGACACACAATGATACCATGTATTCAAAGATCAAGTCAATATAAAGAAAAAATATGATGAATTTATGAATTTTACCCAGTTTTAGTATGGCTCATTATGATTAGGTGTTAAAATATTAGCCATATTTCCAACTGTATAAGTCTAATTATGAAACTAGTTTTCAATTAGTTATAAAATAAATAAAGGAACATTTTTTATGTTTACACATTGCCTAATTCAATCTATAAAGTCACCAAAACAAATTACCAATCTTAAGATCAATTGGTTTTGACACATTGAGAATTAGTCATAATAAAGGAGCAATATCTCATCAACCACGATATATTTGGCATAAATATTATACAAGAATGTAGAACAGACATAAATATACAACTTTCAAGTTTGGAAAATCACCAAATTCCCATTTTATGGCCATCAAATTCTTGAAAAATAAAATTAAAAGATGAAACAAGTTTTATCAGGTTTAGGGTCAGTCACAATTAAATAGGTATATCTCTTTCCACACAACAAATTAAGCAAAATTGCATTATAGGTATTTAGAAGGGATATAACCCTACAAATTTCATTATTTCACTTTATCTAAATTAGCACATAAGATCACCAAAATATGTGAAAACAGACAGACTAGGAAGATTTTGTTTAGTTGTGAACCAGCCATAATGAAGGAATCATAGCTCTTCACACACACCAAATTAAGCAAAACTATTTTAGATGGATTAATATGGTCGTAAATATATAACTGTCATCATTTACACTTTTCCTAATTCCTCTTATAGGGTAATAAAATCATGAGTACAAAAATCTGCTCTAACAATAAAACTAACATAATCAGTTATTGTTTCTCTTGAATTTCAACTTTTGTACATATGCTCTACCCCAAATACTCTATAATTCTTACTAACAATGCATGATTAACATGTATGAGGGAGAAATTTCATGTGGAAAGAAGATAAATTAACTTACCTCTTTTGCCAAAACTAGAAAAGCTTAGGGTTTCCTCATAGCCAACTTAGTTTTCTTATTCTTCTTCTTCTTCTTCTTCTTCTTCTTCTTCTTCTTCTTCTTCTTCTTCTTCTTCTTTTTCTCCTCCTTTCTTTCTTTCTTTCTTCCTTAGCTCTTTCTTTCTTCTACTTCCCCTCACATTTATCCTCTTTAATCTACTCATAAAGGATAAAAAATTCAATTTATAAACCTATTATAATAAAACAAAATCATGGTGTCTCACTACCATTGGTTAGAAGTTCAATATTCCTCTTTTAGTCCCTCTTCTTCACTCATTCATCACCTCCATCCATCTCTTAATTCTATATACTCCTTATACTTTTTAAATAAGCTCTAAAACACCATTATTTATGATGTTATTACATACGCACAATATAAGATAATTTGTCATGCTACTATATAAACATTACACATATGTTCAAATCTCCCAAATGTAATGGTGCAAGTGTCATCATCGTGCCTATTAAATTCATTTATCTAAATGATCATTTATCCAATGCTTACATTTATGTGGGATTGAAAATTATTTATGCAATGAATGTGTTCATGTGAGTGTGTTAATGAAGAAGGATAGGGATGTTATAATCTTAATCTACTAATTTAACATATTAGGACTAACCATAGACTTTTACGTTTGCTTCATGATTTTTAAGTCTTAAGCATTACATATATGTGGTCACTCATGTACACAAGCTAATTAAGCTCAAACATGTTCAATCAAGAAAACCTAACACTTTTAATGCAAAATTCCCTTCCTATAATCATGGAAAAAAGTATTGAGCTTTCACCCTAATCCTTATAATTAAGAATTAGTTCATTCCAAATGAAGAAAAATAAATAAATAAAATGAAATTCATTGAATTCAAAAAAAAAATGTTCAAATGAAGTAGAATCTTGCTAATTAAATCAATGAACCCTAAGAGTTAGCTTTCTAAAATTTCCCAAAATCTCTTCTAAATTTGGTGTAGATGTTATATTCGCTTTTCTCTCTCTAAATTTGCCTCTTTTTTGCTCCAAGATATCTCTCAAAAATAGGTCTTTCTTTTCTTTTAAAAAGCAACTCATTATATGTTTATAATTTTGGATATGACATTTTGCTTGGCCCAATGCATGGGCCATGCAACAGCCGACATGCATTCTTATAATTTTTAATCAGCATCTGTTGACCGGTCAACTTTGTATCTCTACATGGTTCGATGCATGGGCCATGCATTATATTAGTTATGTGCTCTAGGCTAATTCTTATAATGAATATTTTCTTAATAATTTCATTATTGCATTTTATTAAATATCTCTTTTTTTTACAGCTAAATGATAAAATTTTATAAATAGTTAATTTTACCTAATGTCACCAAGTATGTGACTTGATAGTAAAACCTTTAGATGTAGAGAATTTTATTCTAAATTGTCCTTAGTTGGTCATTATTGTTGGGATAATAATGAATGAAGACTAGTATGTGTTTTGATTGATGATTATTTTTTTACTAGTTATGGATATGTGGGTAAGTCAAACACATAGATACATGTTTAAGAGATATTGTATTGGACTGACTCACTATGAGATCACTACATAGATAAATTGCCATAAGTGATTCCTATGCAAGTGTATTAACTTAATTCTTTGACATAAAAATCACCATGGATTCTAATATGATGAACTTGATGTTTTGATATATACCAATATTATCTTTAACTGAATGATTATACAGACTGGTATTAGATATGAAGTAAATCATATAATGAAATATAAATGATTAAGAAGGAATTTTTCCCTCATGTATTTATAAGGAATATATCTTTAGGCCCTTTGATAAGTTAGAATGGAAAGATTGCATGGCCATACGAAAATGAATTGATAAAGGTTATCAATGTCATTTTACATCAGTCTACTTAGAGATCAAGAAAGAATTGAACTATATATGGATGAGATGATTCATGCCTTATATTCAATTGAGGTATATTGTGACAAAAGGATTATAATACTATTTGTAAAATAGGTGACCTTTATATAATTTAGGTAGCCATAATGTCTTGCTATAGGCCACTTATAACGTTTGGGTCAAAAATAGGTATTGGGCCACTACCCACATTATGTGAACCTGCAGAGTCGTACATATTGAATAGGCCTAAAGTAAAATTGGATTTTACTACTCTTTCTATTTATATATTAAGATAATTAGAGATATTATCTTGATATCTAGATATTCTTCTCATTTTAAAAGTTAAATAAAATACGATATTATCTTATTTGTATCTTTTAAGATATAAGGACAAGATAAATATCTTAATAAATTAGATGTATATGTACATTTAGTGTTTTCTTATTATTATAGTGAACATTCACATTGCATTTTTTTATAGAGAGAAAACCCCTTGTGCTAGCACACTAATCTTTTATAGAGAGCTTAATCATGTTGTTACATATAGAGGGCATTCATTGTTCTAGCAGCATTTGAATCCAATGACCTATACTCCAAGCTAAAGGTTAGGTGTTACAGTATAAACCCTATCTATGTTCCAACAATCTTGTTATCTCTTGTTTGAATTGGTAAGGTTTATGCATTCTTCTTTTTTTATTTGATTGAATTGCATGTATCCTAGTTATATTTTATGTGTAGAAAATTTTGTTTTTTCACCATGCTCGTTCTACAAAAACTAACATAATAGGTCATTCAACACTACTAAAATCAAAATTGAGCTCTTCTTCTTAGAAATTCTCACACAAGCATAAAAAAAATTAACATATTGTAAAATAGAAACACCATAAAAACTAGAAAAATTCCTAATTTCTAAGCTATAACTATGTACTAAAAAGATTTTGTTGGACTAGGTTGGTCAAACCTAAGTCAAAACTCTATTTTGATCTTGATAATGTAGATTGATATGTTCCAACATTAATTTTACATGTTAATTTTGTAGATTTTTTAGATAAGTTTGCATTAGAAGTTGAATAGGAATCTAAATCTCAAGCATTATGAAAGACATTTTAATTCGCAGGGGTGAACTTCAATTCGTGATCGCTATCTTGCAAGAAAAATGGAAGAAGATAGGGTAGACAGGTTTGTAGTAGAAATCAGAATCGCTATCTTGCCAAGGATTTTGTAAAGTTATAACAAACAAATTCACAGTAAGAGTGTATCTAGAATCACAATTGCGACTTTTGGATTTACTTAGAGGTAATTGAGTCCACAACTAGAGCGTGCCAAGTATCCCAGAAAGCTGTTGGTTTATCAAAATTTGTGAGGGTGACATAATGATTGAGATCATGATTTAACAAAGCTACATTCCGTGTCAAATAAAAGGATTCATGGTGGCAACCGTGTCTTAGAGAAAAATATTTTGTGACCATGACTTTTGTTTGGCTCGAAGAATATAACATCTATATTTCTTGGAAGACCAGTGGTAGTATGCCACGTGGATTAGCCTTTAGATACAAATGGTGTTCTCCATCATGATTTCAGCAATTTTTATGTAAGAAGTGAAATTACAACCGCAAATGACCAGTCATGACTACGAAATCAATATGATAGACATTTAATGTAAGATCTATCTATCACAACTTAAAGATTTAGAAATTGTTTTATTTGTAATGTCTCTTTGGTGGTTATTTCCTATAAATACTCTATCAAACAGACATGAATGCAAGAGAATAACATTTAATACAACCAAACTCTTGTAATTTTGTTTGTCGACCTTTAATTCTTGCATGTGAGTTGGTATTACTATGTGTGGGCATTAAACACCATTGTTATTGGCTTTGAAAGTTAACCTACTTGTAAAACTCTTATATAGGTTAAGTGTGAGCCTTTGGGAAAACACTTGAGAGTTTTTTGTGTGAGCTATGAAGCACAAAGTTGTAAGGTTGTATGTGAGCCATAAAACATAAAGTGTAAAAATTTAATGTGAGCTTGAAAACACTATTTAGTAATAGTAGAATACCAATTAGAAGAATTGGAAAGTGGTCATAGGGTTTGTTAACACCTGAACCATTATAAAATCTTATGTCTTTAACTCTTCTCCTCCATCTTCTATTTCCATCTCATCAAATCCTTCCTTCCAAATTTTAATTTTCCCACAAATTCATCCCTATTTTCTTACTGCTCAAGGGCCAACAGATTCCCATGAGTCCCCTATAATCTTTAAAGACACCTTCATCAATGATAGAGAGAAATGAGGAAAGCTTTACCTATGCTCCTTGTCTATCCTCAACACTCATTATTTTCCTTCCATGCATGTTGACTTTCCTCTATAGTTATTAAAGCTTTTGTTTTTATATTCTCATTTCTATCCTTAACACTAAATGCTTTTAACATTCCTAAGTCTTGTCACCTTGAGATGTTTTGCCTCCACTTTTAAAAGAATATTAAGGGGTCAAATAAATGTCCCCATCCTTTGATAGGTAAATTTTCAAGCATCGTTCCTTTATGGCTTTAACATGTCTTCTAAGGCATTATTCATCAAGGTGTGCCTTATCTTCATTAACTATTAATTCTTTAGTAAAAGCTACAAGCATAAACACTCAATCATAAGGTTGGAACTTCTCTTAGTTTTGGGTTTATCAAAACAACTATATAAAGGAGCAAACTTAGGGTGAATGATCTCTAGCAAAATATCCCTTACATCAAACCCTCTATTTAATGTGTCTCTTCTATTTTTTAATAATTTTGTCTTTAAATTTTTTTTATTAATGACTGGACTACTTACACTTTCATTTCAACCTTTAAGGTTTTAATTCTTATTTTGACAATTATAAACAAAGGCAGCAATATTTAACCTATGTACAAGTGTTTTAAGTTTGATCTTATAAATTCCTCATTTCATTCTCAAAAGATTATGGTTAAAAAAAAATCTTTCTAACTTGGTAACTTTCTCACATGTGAAGTGACAACAAAAGGAAAATCCATTTGAGTACAACTCGAATTTAGTTTTTAAGAGAACTTAAAGCAAGCACTACTAATGATTGTTGAAGCCAAATAATGATCATTGAGAAGCATCAATGATTATTTGAAAAGCTTAGTAGAAATGGCTAACTCTTTTATATAACTTAGACAAACCTCAATAATGATAGACATGTAGACAAACCTCAATAATGATAGACATGTTCTAATGAGCATTATATGGAAAACAACGATCATGGGTAGAAGCACAACAACGGTTGAAGCTTACTTATTAATTGTGTCTTTAACTATTACTAAAAGTAATTCAATGAGTGTTGACATCATAAATGGGTATAGAAATTTCCTAATGAACGTTAAGAAAACTTAGCAAATAAAACTAAAGAAGTTATGGTTATTCCACAAGTCATCATAATTTTTAAAAAAGTCTTAAATGGTTATTGAAGAAAATAATGTTGTGATACTGTAGCCATAGTGATAGGACAAACCCTTTGGCTAGGATTGTAAAGTCTATATAGATAGACATTACTTAATGATAGTTTTAAAAGCATAACAAACATGGTATAACTATTCGACGAGCATGGAATTATCCTAATGATCGGTATCAAGAAAGTAGCATTAATACTCAATGACTATTGAAGAAAGACTTTGAGATGATTCATTGCTCATTCAACAACCATGGCTAATATCCCTAATGAGTGATGAAAGTGTTCTATCAGCTATATTGATAAGTTTGATGAATTCTCAACTTTAAGTACTTACTAGCTTTTATTAAACTACTATATAAGTGTTAGAACTCAATTGATTTAAAAATAAGAGATATACATAATATAAAGATATCTTATGAGCAATATAGAGAAATCAAAATTTATTAGAGTTCATCATTAACTTGAATCAAATATTCTTCAAAAGCCTACGTGAGTAATCATTTAAAGAAGAGGAAGCTATGTAAAGCTACTTTAACAATCCCAACCTCAATCCTATCTCAAGCTTATTTTTTAGATTTTTAGAAAGTGCTTGAGTTATTGAGAGTATATCCTTATGTATTATTTGTATAATCTTTGTGCAAGGATAATTCTTTAGGTTGGAAAATAAAAATAAGACTTTTATTAAAGGTTTAAAATAGTGCCTACAAATCTATCTTCTGTAGATCTTTAGTGCTTGTAAACTATTCATTAAAGGCTTTCAATTGTGAGTGATAAATTATCTATTGTAGTTTTAAGTGGTGTTTGAAAAATTCACTCTTTTATAATAGGTTTAAATAATATGTGTAGTCTATTTGATAATGAAACTCTCCAGTGAAATTTAGAGGAGAGGAAGTGGGTCAAGTTTTAAGCTAAACCTCTATAATCCTTGTTTTTTAATGATTGATTACTTCTTGAGTTTAAATTAGTTTTTCTTGCCATTGACCAATTCACCTCTCCTCTAAGGAATCTTAAGACAACACTGCCAACCATATCACATTAGAAAATATGATAGATTCCATTATAGAAACAAATAAGAAAAAGCATAAAAATACTTACCTATTTTATTCTATGCATTTCAAATTCTTGCTTAAAATGGTCTAACTCTTTAGTTTGCTAGAAATATTTAGTATCAAACCTAGCTTCTATTAGAAATTCAAGAAATCATTAAAGATAAACATTATGCTGATAATAATGATAATAATAATAATAATAATAATCAAGAATCTAACTGAAGACAAATAAGAAATTAGCTACCATAAGTATAGTGAAATTTGAATATGCATGTGAAGTTGAAGGTGACAAATTACTACTTTGTTTAACTGTGCTTCTGTTTCCATCCAATATGACTTAGATCCTGTCTTTTAGCATATAAACTAAATCACTATGCACCTCTAGCTTTTCTTTTGAAAGATCTTTCACCTGCACACATAACACACCAGTCATGTCAATGTTAATCATATAACACCAAATTTTCTTCTTTTTAACATAGTAAAATAAAGCTTAGGCCTTCGACCTTTTTAAAAGTGAGAGCATGATATTTAAAATTTCCTCAACTAATTAAGCCTTTGCTCTCCATATCTTCGCATTAATGGCAATAACCATAACCTTATTTTTCTCTGTTGCATCCAACTTTGATTTCTACCATTTTAAACATAAATGAAACTAAAAAATCTATTCTTTTTTTTCATTTAAATTTTTAAGAAACCAAGTAGAGAAAAAGGATAATTAATTGAAAAACAGCTTTAAGGATGACCTCA
Source organism: Omphalea diandra (assembly GCA_949677035.1). NCBI lineage: Eukaryota > Viridiplantae > Streptophyta > Magnoliopsida > Malpighiales > Euphorbiaceae > Omphalea > Omphalea diandra. The sequence goes on from CATIWR010214277.1 coordinate 22,226, forward strand.
TTGACATTGTAGAGGCAAGCAAAAGCATCATCAACGTCAACAATGTTAAGGTCCTTTTGCTTATTGATGTCGTACTTATTGTCTTTCTTACAAAGGACATCAACCTTGGTGATCAAATTGGTGATGCTCTTTTTTTTTTTTAATCAAGAAAAGCTCTAACTTTCTTTATTACAATATGTTGCTTAGTTTATTTTAATTAGTTCTTTCTTCATGTGGTTTTATTCCAAAAACAAAGATACTTACTTCAAGATTGTCTAAGATGTTGTGTAATCAATTAAGAAAATAAAATATAAAATAACTATAAATTGAAAAATTCAAACAATCAAACAATAACAAAAACAAATAAATCAAATTGAAATTATAAATAATCAAACAATAATAAAAATAAATAAATTATTACACGAGTTTTGCATACCTAATGTTTTATCAAAAGAAGATATCAAATTTTTGACAAGAGTAGTAAGTACAAGGTTACCGAAGACATTCTTATCTACAATAAGAAGCAAGTGAGTAAAAGAAAAGTAAGGATAGAGAGGAAAAGTGAAAGGAGGGAAGAAGATTTTCAATTTAGGTTTTTGTCTCCTGTTTACTTTGGATGAATTAGAGTTTTGAATGGGTTTATTGATTTAGCCTAAGGTGTAACCAAGTCGAATCCTATTAAGTTCGAACTCAATTATAAAACTAACTTCAATTTTTAAACTTGAGCTCGATTGAGTACTCGAATTCGATTTGATTAGACTCATTTATTTATGTAACATTTTTGTGAATTTTGTAAATTGAAAATTCAATTGAAATAAGTTTGAATAAACTCGAATAGATATGGGTCAATTAAACTCAATTAGATAATATTATAAATACGATACATTCAAAGGATAAATTAATAAAAATACTTAATATTGTCTAAACTCGATTAAACTCACAAATCTCTTTAGTCGTGTAGTATGTTGACACTCGAGTTTAACTCGTCTAATTATTCGAGGAGTTCAAACTCGACTCGATTAATACCTCAAATAGTTTACAAGTTGTCTCACTTGATTTATCCTCAAATTTAGCCACACCAAGTCATTTTGTTGTCCTTCTCTCCCAAAAAAAAAAAGAAAAAACACCACCTCAATCTTTCCGTCTCTGTTAATAATAGACACTTAACGCCTCTCTCTCTCTCTCTCTCTCTCTAGCGCAAACCAAAATTACGATTCCATGGCAAATCCCTATCTCGGTTTTACTCTTCTCCCTTTGTTTCTCTTCCTATCTGTCTCCAAACCCACTTTTTCTTCGTCCTCAGTGTATGAAATCTTGCCAAAGTACGGCCTCCCAGGTGGCCTTTTACCCGATTCGGTCATAAACTACACCCTCTCGGATGACGACGGCCGATTTACTGTGGTTTTACAGAAGCCGTGTTATATCCAATTCGATTACTTGGTCTACTACCATAAGCAGATCACAGGCAAATTGAGTTATGGGTCAATTTCGGATTTAAAAGGGATTGAGGTTCAAAGATTTTTTTTATGGTTTAATGTTGATGAGATCAAGGTTGATTTGCCACCGTCCGATTCTATTTACTTCCAGGTTGGCATAATTAATAAGAAACTTGATGTTGACCAGTTTAAGACTGTTCACTCTTGCCGAGATAAGCTCTCCGGAGGATTCTCCAATCGGATTCTTCAGGTATTGTATTAGTATTTTCTTTTTATAACATCATTGTGTTTCTACTCGGAATTGGTATGTTTTATATATCTGTGTTCCTAGATATAATTAGGAATCAAGCCAATTTTATGACCCTGATATGATATGTAAATCTTCATTTCCCTTCAAATAAAATGACTGCCCATTTCATAAATTTTTGCTCTCAGGCGGTTTATTAGTTTGATTTTATTTGGATTTACATGCTTATTCTTGGATGGTTAAGGCTGTATATTAGGCAAATTATTCCGTTATAGTTGGTGCTTGATTATGACATTAATGCATATATTTGCAAAACGATGTGTTCTATAAAATATAATCCCAATTGTTATATTGCTTATTTACTAACTTGAACTCATCTTTACTTCTTGCTCTTTTCTTTTTCTATAATTGCAACTTGCAGCTTCCAAACCTAATGGGTGATATGGAGATGTTAATTACCGAGTAGAGGACCAATTGTTTCTGCTGCATAGGAAAATAACTGAAAATTTTAGATATTCAAGTGTTTTGCAATCTGCGGTCAGTTTCATTTCCAGACTCGCAATTTAAGCGTCTATTTAAGTCGTATATATGTCAGTCACAAGAATTTCTCCTCTTGTTGGGGGTTGTGCATGTTATTATATATATATATATATATATATATATATATATGTTTTAGTTTTTTCATGTCGTGTTATGTTGTGTATATGAATTGTGTATTGAGCAATTGAATGAAGTAACTACTTCAGTGTGTGGTTTGGTGTCATTGGCCTCATATCACTAAATTTACGCGCTGATTTCTAGATTTACTTTTGAAAGAGACATGCCTTGGGCAGATAGTGGTTAGAATTTGAAAATAATGAAACATGGAATTGGAAAGTTTTTGTGCTAATTGATTTTTTCAAGCTTGGAGCTGGGGTATAAAGACCCAAGATCTTTATGAAATTCTAGCTCGGTTGTAGGTCCATGGATAGGGTTGTCTATGGATCGGCTCTGTTAAATTTAATTTGTTTTTTAGCAAAATTGAATTAACTGAATAATCTTTTTATTTCAAACTAAATTGAACCAATTTTATATAAAAATCAAATCAAATCGAATTGAGTTATTTTGGTTCGATTATATTTGTAGATCGGTTTGGGCTTAAGCCAACTTCCAATGGTCTCCATTTTAAACTTGATTTATTGGGTATATAGGCTCAAGGCTAAAAGTTTTTGTGGCCTCGATTTTGAGTTCTTTTTTTTTTTTTTTTTTGAGATAATGACATGAAATGCTTTTTTTTTTAGTTTTCTGAAGATATTTATGTTTCACGTTTGTTAGAAAAACAAGTCATTGCAAGCAGATTTACTTTTTTATGATATCTTTATTTTTTTTGTACATTTTTACGGGATTGCACCAATTATTTTATTGCACCGTTTTTTATTTCTCATTATCACGATACCTAAATTTGTGGTGCATTTCTATTTCTGTTTGCTTATATTATCATTTTGTTATATTTTTGCTTATTCTCTTTATTTTTATTTTTTTCACTCACTTTCTCTCTCTAAAAAAATAAAGAAGATGAAGAAAAAGAAGAAAATGATGATTAGATGCATGTGAGATTTTGTTTTTGTTTTCTATGATCGAATAGTTATTTTTGTTGCTTATAATAAAAAATCATGAGTTTTTATACATTTTAGATATAAAATAATTAACAAATGAATATTTTTTATCTAAAAATCAACCATAAAAAGAGAAAATCATGTTTGTTAAAAGTTGAATATGATATATATATTTTAATTGTTCTTATTTTTTGTTTGTTTATTAATGGTTGCATTAACACAAAATAAACAAAAAATAAATATTTTCTACAAATTATTTTCTATATTTAATTTTTCACAATTTTAAAGCAGTAATAAACAACCTAGTAATAAATCAATAATAAACTATTTGTAAATATTTTACTGTATAAGGAGAACTAAACGCAAATATCGTCTTTAGATTATTTCTTTTTGTTTTATTGATGGTTGCATTAATAAAAAAACACAAAATAAACAAAAAATAAATACTTTTCTGCAAATTGTTTTTTGCATTTAATTTTTAATAATTTTAAATCAGTAATAATCTATTTGTAATTCAATAATAAATTAGTAATAAATCATTTATAAACATTTTATTGTGTAAATGAAACTAAATGCAAATATTGTCTTCAAAGTAAATAAAAATAAATCATTTGTAAACTAGTAATAAACACAAAAATAAAAAATAAATCATTTTGCAAATATTTTACTATATAAGAATAATTAAATACAAATATCATCTTTAACCTCCAACAACTTGATTTGCTCTATATTTTTATAACTGATTTTGATTTCAAAAATATTTATTTTTAACTATTTTTTCATTCATAATATATAAAAACTCATGATTTTTTTATTTAAAACAATAAAACAAGCATTTAAAATCATATTAAATCTGTTTTTAAAGTGACAAATATATATAATGAAGAACTTTTTCTCTCTAAAATAACTTTATAAATCTGCAATTATGTGTGAGGAAGAATATCTATTTGATTGATTTTGTCTATCAATAAATATGAATAAACTTAATAATAGTTTGATCCATCAAGAAACGTAAAATGAATTTGATAAAAGAAATCATGTTTGAGAAAAAAGAATCAATAATGGTGGAAGATCGATTTCAAAATGTTATTTTCTTAATTTGATAAACTCAGTTGCTAAAGATAAGAAAATTCTCTTGGTTTTTAGGTAACAAATTTGTAGTTTATTTTTTTTATTGAGTTGATTTAGGAAATGTTAAAGAGTGTATATTATTGATGATAAAAATCCGTCATACATTAATAAATATGGAAGTTTGTTAAAATAATAAGATTTGTTTTTCATGTTTTGCTCAATTCGGTTATTAATAGATTTTGAGCGTTTATTTGTCAAAATTCCGTCCAAGTCTGTTTTTTTAGAAATTATAAATGAATGAGGTAAATTTGTCATTAGTATTTTAGTTTTAGGTCTTTGTGTCCTTACCCCATTTTCTTTTATGTTTTATTTGTTAAATTTGTTAGTTTTAGTAAAAGTAAATACGATAAAATTTTAAAATTATTAAAACATAATTTAACTTGAAAATTAAATAAACATAAAATATAAAAGATAAATCATTAAATTACAGATCCAAATTCTCAAAGAAAAAATATTACAAATTCCATATAAATAAAGATTATAATATTATAATGATTAAAGAAACTCCATATTACAAAATTTTTTCAAACTTATTCTTGACATGTGCTTGATTCAATAAAGCAAATCTCTCAAATTATAATTTGAAAATCTGCATATGCATATAAATGAGTGGGTTAAATATGTTGACCTCCTTGAGTTTTGTCTTAATATACTATTTAGTCTTTTATTTTAAAAATTATACAAAAACATCTTTATATTTTTTATTCTATTAATTTTTGTTGTCATTCTGTGAACTTTTCTATTAAATTAATTTAAAATGGCTATAATGCCATTAATTCTACATTAAAATTTTAAATTCTTACTAATCAAACTTTAACTTTCTTTTTTCTCTTCCATTCAAAGGCAAAACTTGAGAAAAGAAAAATGCAGCAATCGATCATTAATAAAACCATGATAAAGATGTAAAATACACCACTAAATCAAAATCTTGCAAAGGAAAAATACAAAATCGATTTATGTACCATAATGAGATTAAAACCCAATAGATACTTTTTATAATCATTCTACCAAAAACAAAATCGATTTAAATGTAATAAATATTAATTTCTCATATTAAATTAAAAAAATTCAAACCCATCTTAATTAAATCATAATCTATCATCGTCTATAAATAATGATATTGTGTTAATCTTTGTCTGCTTCTTTGTTTCAACCTATCCTTATTGAACAATTCAAAGAGCCAAGTTGTTTAGGTTTTATCAAACGCATAAGGAATGAAATAAAGATAAGACAAGTCTAGAAAAAAGAAATGACCCACCGAATTTGACCTTACAAATAAAAAATAAATTAACGTAACAAAAAAAAAAAACAAATGAAATCTTGAAGAATATCACTCAACTTGGTCTCTTTAGCTAAGTGCGCTTAAGAGAAAGCCATAAGTTCATGCATAAAATTGAAAAAAAAAAAAAATTGATTCATCCAATGTTACATGAGAATAAAAAATAAATACAAAATCAAAAAGAAACTTTAGAAATCCATCAACACAAAAATAAAATCAAACTCAAATTCAAGCTTCTCTTCTTGTAAATCAATAGGTAATCAACAAACCCATCAAACATAGAAATACATCTCACTTCCATTCAACAAACTTTTGCTTTTGTTCTTTGTTGGTGGTCATGCCATTAGTGATCTTTTAGCGTCTGCACCCTCTAAATCAAAAGATTTGATTTCTTCTTTAATTGATCATTTACTTTCTTTGGGATGGAATCATAAACAAACAAAATCAAAACTGAAAAGGAAAAACAGAGGCAAAGATAATGAACAATAAAGGGAAAAGGCTGTAAAGTGATTGTGAGAAAGAAATAAGATAGTTATGGCCCTACCCTTTTGTTTGCACTACACAGATTTGTTGTTTTAAGATCTTTGATCTCATGGGGATTGGATTCTAAAAATACTATGATTTTATGTTTTAATAGAAAATTGAAAATTGTGGAATGAAGTACAGAGAATTGAAAATCATTGAAGTGCACTTAATGATATTTTTAGAAATTTTAAAATTAAAACTCCATTTATTAACTTTTTAAACTTTGACTGATATAAAATATACTAAAAATTAACAGAAGGATCAAGTAGTTTAATGGAAGCAAAAAACTAAGAAAAATTTTAGTGTAAATTTAGAAATTAAAGGACTCAATAGTTTAATATGGCAAAACCCAGGAGGTCAGCATATTTAACCCTAAATAAAATGGATAAAGAAAATTTGCATATGCATATAAATGAAATAAACATTTGCATTTAAATGAATAAAGGAACAGTAGTCAAGAAGATTTCCATGTGAAAGGTACCATTGATTATGTAGCACTAGTTGACGGTGGTATGGTTTGGCTAAACAAAAAAAAAATATCCCAAATTATAACCTAAAATCTTCATATGTATATAAATGAATTAGGTGAAGAAAATCTGCATACACATGTAAATCTTGAGTATCATATGGATGAAGAAGCTAAGTTCACCAAATGTCAATAAAATTAATATATACACAATTTGCTTCAACATTAGCTATATCATAATTTATATTATAAGCAACATTTATTCGTAAAACGTACATGTTGCAGAACTGGTATATTCATAACCCAACTCAAGTAAACCTTTTAATCCATTGGATTATGCGCATTAATAAGAAAAGTTTCCTCGTTATAAGCTTAAGAACAATTGCATAACACAAATACAATTTCAAAAGCTACTTCTACTTCCTAAGACATTTATAACCTATTTATTTTAGGAAATACAAATTGCAGAGCTTGAAAGTAGTAGTATATTCCAAAAAATTATAACTAAAAAAATAAGACTTAAAGCAATATTACTAAAAATAGCAATAATTAAAAAGTAGTCATTTATCAAACAAAACAGTTATTAACAAATAACATAGTAGTAACTAGCAAAGTAAAATTCAACAAATATTTAGACTTCAAGAGAATTTTTTATAATTTTATCACCTTTAAGTATCCAAAAGAGAATTTTCATTAGTACAACTTATACCTACATTGGCAACATCTAAAAGAAAGATTAATTAAAGTACATCACATATAAAAAACAAAATCATGCACATATTTAGACATTTTTAGCATACCATCTATAAGCTTCTCAAGATTTGTTATATTTTCTTCAATGGCCATAGGATTAAGTGGTGATTAAAGCCAATCTTGTGTGCAAATAAAAGCTTGTGCTATTTTAAGGGTTAAAGAACTTCTAAATGCTTTAAAAACTCTTCCTCCTATGCTAAAGGTGGACTCTTAAGCAACTATAGAGACAAGGAATACCAATACATCTTAAGTTGATTCAAAGAGGATAGGAAACCTACTGCTATTAACTTTCCACCATTGCAATATATCGAACTTTTCACCATCACAAACCACTACAACTTTCTCAGTCAAACAATAATATGGTTTAGATATGTTATTTGCATGTCCACTTTCTATCTTTTTCTTCTTGAATTGATCAACCAAATGAAATGTAAATTTTTTGGATCCATCACTTTAGTCGTCTGTTGTGAACTCAAATTTGTGAGCTTTCACTTCTACGCACATCCATAGGTTGCAATAGTCTTTTATACTCTCCAAACAACTCATTCATGACATTCCTAATTTCTTTTGCCAAATCGAACCCTACTAAACTCCCATATACAATAATAAGTGCAAAATAAAAAAAATTCTAACTTATAATGTGGGTCTGAAACAAAAACCACGTATATCAGTTTGTTCATTTTATCCATATCTCCTTAATATTTGTCAAACTTGATTTTAATTTTTTCACCTATGGATATCAATTCAAAATCATCACTCTATTTCCATTCCTTGAGTAGACATTCAACTACACTAATCTCTTGAAAAGTCATTAGAGGTAACATATAATGAGCTAAAAATCCTTAAGGTGAGATCATATGAACTCCCTAACTATTTTTTCATTTTCCTAACATTTTCACAATATAAGGAATCAAGCATTGCACTACTTTCATCTTCTTGAAGAAGATTAATAGTAAAAGATGGTTCTTGATGCCTAAATCACTCAAATGCCCTTCCAAATTTTTTTGCCGCACTTGGCATTAAATAAGAGGAAATCTGTAACAACAATTTTCATCTACTAATCATGTCATTCATGTCCAAAAATTCATATGCATAATGGTTAACTCATCATTCATACCCAAGCCAACATGTATTTAATGTACATATATGTTAACTAATGTTTAAGGCTGGTGACCTCAAACCGATTTCTATATATGTACATGACACAAGGAGAGAGAGAGAGTTGGAATTCAACTAATGACTTATGTTCCATGTGTCTATATGCAAAACTTTATGCTCAAAAGTACCCAAACCTTTTGCTTCAGTATTTATATAAAAAAAATATTTGTGATTTGATGAGTCGTTAGGATACATTACAAGTATAAGAATTGACTAAGCAATTGCAAATGTAATAGATTGATTTTGTCATGACCTTGTAAGGCAAATAATGCTCCTGAGAATTCATATGATTCAAGTGACATTTGATTTTGTTAGCCAACATATAACAAGTAAATCATTTGATCAATAACATGTGTCAATATGACATATTGGTCCCTTTTTCAAATGATTTGCAAGTGTTTGACAAGTTGATCATAATAACCTTTTAGTTCCATATGCAAGTGTTCATTCATAATGGTATACCAATCATTAAGATCATATAATTCTCACTTGTATTCACATCTAAAATATCACAATTCAATCACATATACACATAATAGAGCACAACCATATCATAAAATCGTCACACATACACATTAGAATCCAATTATGGCTACCTTTGATGCAACCAACATTATGGCAGGTTTGAACCTCTTTCTTAGGCTTCCTTAGTGTGTTGAGATCCTAAAAGTTGATACATACATGATTATAAATATGTCAAAAATGAGTTTACATACTTGATATGCAACTATGCTCATGTTCCATGCATGTGGGTCAAGTACTTAAGCCTTTTTTTTTTTTGTATGATAGCCCGACCTTGCTATGCTATAACTATAATAACTCTTACTATATTTATACAAAATGACTTCATTCTTTTTTCTAGATAAAATAGACACATAATGATACCATATATTCAAAGACCATGTCAATATAAGGCCTAAAAAAATATGGTGGATTTATGAATTCTGCTCTGTTCCAATGTGATCTCAATCTAATCGGATCTTACAATCTTTGGAATATCTCAAATTGCACTAATACAATTGCACAAATGTATTACCTGAAGTTACAAAACATATAAAGCAACATTTTTCATTTTTACAAATTATCAAATTCAGTCTACGTGGTCACCAAAATAAAATGACCAATCTCTGGGTGAGCAGGTTTCAACGCATTGAGAATCAATTACAATGAAGGAGCAATATCTCATCAACCGTGATATATTTGGCAAAATTGTTTTACAAGAATGTAGATTTGACATAAATATATAACTTTTAATTTTGTCACATAACCAAATTCTTAGTCTATGGCCATCAAATTCTTAAAAAACAAAATTAAGAGATTGAACAAATTTCTTCAAGTTCAGAGTTAGTCACAATCAAAGAGCAATATCTCTTTCCACATAGAAATTTAAGCAAACCTATTTTACAAGAATTTATAGGGGATCTAACCCTACAAATTTCATATTTTTCACCATGTCTAAATTAACACATAAGGTCATCAAAAAATATGAAAACAACCAGATTGAGGAGATTTCAGTAGTTTATGAACCAACCCTAATGAAGGAGTCATAACACTTTCCACACAATAAATTAAGCAAAACTTACATGCATTTTAAATGAGGCATAAACTACAAGTTTTATGTTTTACACTTTATATAATTCTTCTTTTAGTTTTATGAAATCTTGGGTGCAATAAGCTACTCTAACAATAAAAATAACACAATCAACTCTTATTTTTGTTAAGCCTCAACCTCCATACATGAGCTTTACCTCAAATTACTCCATAATTCTTACTAATCATGCATGTTTAACATGTTATGAGAGAGGAATTTCATATGGAATACGATAAATTAACTTACCTCTTTTACCAAAACTAGAAAAGCTTAGGGTTTCTCCTAAATAGCTTAGTTTTTCTTCCTCTTCTTCTTCTTCGTATTCTTCTTCTCCTTCCTTTCTGTCTTCTATAGCTCTCTCTTTCTTTTGATGCCCCTCATATTTGTCCTCTTTAATATACTCCTTAAGGATGAAAAATTCAATTTGTATACCTATTCTAATAAGACAAAACCATGATGACTTTATATTATTGTTTGGAAGTTCACTTTTGCTCTTTTAGTCCCTCTTCTCCACTCTTTCATTACCTCCATCCATCTACTAATCCCCATATGCTCCTTATACTTTTAAATAGTCCCTAAAACACCATTACTTATGATATTATAACATACACACAACATGTGATAAATTGCTACACAGCTATGCAAACATCACATTTTTGTTTAAGTGCCCTAAATGCAATGGTGTAAGTGTCATTGTCATGCTTATAAAATTCACATATAAATTATCATTTATCTAATGCATATGTTCATGTGGGATTGTAAATCATTAATTAAATGAATATATTTATGTGAGAATGCTAATGAATGATGATATAGATGTTACAAATTCCACCTTGTAGACATATCTAAAGTTACCAAACTCTTACTTTTAATCTTCTCAAATTCATAATAATCCCTAAATTTTTACAATCTAGCAAGAAATTGTCTCACATATCTCATTACTTCTTGAACCCTCCTAATCGATATGTTCACATTCTTTAATTGTGACATCCCTTTTCAAATGTTTTTAAAAACTTTTCTTAGTTTATTAGATAGCTTAAGTTATTAATCCATATTTGATAATAATTTCCAAGCATAACTTATTGATAGAGTATGAAGTATTAAAGTGAACATCATTAAAATTTTCTTATGTCGTCCCATTATCATTAAAATTTGTTTGAATGCTACATATCTTATTTTACAAACTAGCAAAACATACATGGCTAGAAGAACAAAACATTAAAAGACTGCATACTAGCCCAACCTCTATCAAACTACTAGTGTGACACCCCAATTAATAATCATTTAATTTTCTCTCTAAGTCTATCCATTGTCATTTAAAAGACCTGATTAAAATTTTTTTTTCACTATGTCTCTTGTTCACCACTTAGTAACTATTTACAATAAAACATATATGAATAAACAAACTAAAATACTAATTAACTGCATACTGGCCCAACCTCTCTTACACTGCTAGACAACGACTTCGAAAAGTATACTGGATGCAATCTTTAATCTACTCTTCCTGAAATAAGATTTCATAAAAAAGAGTGAGTTTGCATACTCAATAAGTAGATGCATAACGATACTTCAATCTAAAAAAACATAACAATTTTTAAACATAAATAACTCATCATCATATCCATGTACGAAATAAAGAGTTTTACCTTTTAAATGCCACATAGGCTATCAAAGGTTATTGCCACACATGCTGCCATAAATTGCTACTACATAGGCTATAAATATAACTGCCATAAAGGCTTTCATTTTTAGTTGCCACATAGGCTATAAATATTATTATTTTCACACAGGCTATTATATTTTATTTTCACACAGGCTATAAATATCATTACCGCACATGCTATCAAATGTTATTGCCACACAAGTTATTATATCATTGCCACACAGACTATCGAATGTTATTGCCACATAAGTTGTTGCGACATAGGCTATAAAACTCATTGCCACACAGACTATCAAATGTTCTTGCTACACAGGCTATTATATCATTGCCACACAGGCTGTTGCCACACATATTATTTTATCATTGCCACACAGGTTGTTTTATCATTGCCACACATGCTATCATCTCCTTGCCACATAGGTTATTATATCATTGTCACACAGGCTATGCCACATAGGCTATTTTATCATTGCCACACAGGCTATCATCTCCTTGCCACATAGACTATCATCTCATTGCCACACAGGCTGTTTTATCATTGCCATACAGGCTATTATATCAATGCCACACAGGCTATCATCTCCTTGCCATACAGGCTATCATATCATTGCCACACAGGCTATCATCTCCTTGCCACACAGGCTATTATATCATTGCCACACAAACTATTATATCATTGCCACACAGGTTATGCCATACAAGCTATTTTATCATTGCCACACAGGCTATCATCTCCCTGCCACACATGCTATTAAATATTATCGCCACATAGGCTATTAAATATTATTATCAACATCTCATGAAAATAAATAAATCAAGAGTATAACAATCTTTCATCTATGTATTCCATAATATCATTACATTAAACAACATTTCATTCCATTGAATATAAGTTCATGGTATTTAACCAATCATACATATAGTACCGTTAACTATTTACTTACCTCATCCTTCAATCTTATTTAGTCGTGGATGGTCCCAACTTTTCCCACTATTATCCTCCATGCCTCGAGGACCTATTTCAATACACCAATTCAATTCATGATGATAAAGCAAGATTTTCACTATTATACAACTATGACATGATTCATGCAAGTGAGCCTAGTATTTATGCATATTTTCCTTATATGGCAGCTTGAGCTTGCTATTCTCTCATAGCAATAATTCCAGATATACTCATCCAAATTACTTGATTCTTTTTTTTAAATAAACTGGACACATAATGATACAAATATTTAAATTTCAAGCCAATATCAGACACATAGAAAATGTGGTGTATTTTTAAATTTGTCCCTATTGCAGTGTCATCTCAGTCTAAGTAGGTCTTACACTCTTAGGTATATCTCAAATTATACAAATCCAATTGCAATAATAATCTGCCACCAGATGCAAAACATATAAAGGAACATTTTTCATGTTTTACTTTTTGTCTAATTCTGTCTATAAAGTCACCAAAACAAACAACCAAATCTCAAGGTAAGCAGGTTTGTAACATGATGACAACCAGTCATAATGAAGGGACCATATCTCAACAACCATGCTGGATTTGGCAACAATATTTCACAGACATGTATAATATACAACTTTCAAGTTTAGACTATGTATAATATACAACTTTCAAGTTTAAACTATCATCAAATTCTGAATTTATGGCCATCAAATTCTTGGAAAACAGATTTAAAAGAAATGTGAGGTTTCATCCCAGTACAGAGTCAGTCCCAATCAATGAGACATATCTCTTTCCACACAACAAATCAATAAAAACTGATTATCAGATATTTAGAGAGGACATAACCCTATAAATTTCATGTTTTACACTTTGTCAATATCAGAACATACGACCATCAAAATATAAGAAAACATAAGATTGAGATCATCTCGGTTCGGATTTGACCCAGTCCTACTAAAGGAGTCATATCTCCTTACACACACAAAATCAAGTAAAACCGTCTCATAGGTATTTATATGAGACATAAAGCTACAACTTTCATATTTGAATTTTCCCTAATTCCTCTTTTAGGGTTATGAAATCATGGTTACAAAATCCTGCTCTAACAGCATAATACAACATAAACAACTCTAGTTCTCTTGGATTCAACTTCCATCCAAGAGCTCTACCTCAATTACTCCATAATTCTCATTAACCATGCATGATTAACATGTCATGAGAGGTCAATTTCAGGTGAGAAGAAGATAAATTAACTTACGTATTATCCTAGAATTAGAAAACCTTAGGCAGTTCACTCTTCTCTCTCTATTCTTCTTCTTCTTCTTCTTCTTCTTCTTCTTCTTCTTTCTTTCTTTCTTTCTTTCTTTCTTTCTTTCTTTCTTTCTTAGCTCTCTCTCTCACTCTCTTTCTGCCATACCTCACAAATTACCCCTCATTTCTGACACTAATTGTAAGATATAAACTTATTATAACAATATAAAATCATGGTGCTTCATTTCCATTGGTTGGAAGTTCACTTTTCCTTTTTTAGTCCCTCTTCTTCATTCTTTAAGCACCTTCATCCAACTCTCAATCCCTTAATGCTCCTTATACTCTTAAATAAGCTATATAACACCATTATTTATGATGTTATAATATGCACACAGCATAAGACAATTTTCCATGTAGCTATACAAACACTACATGTATGTTCAAGTGTCCCAACTGTAACGGTGCAAGTGTCATTATCATGCTTCTACAAATCGCATGACTAAATGATCATTTATCTAATGCATATGTTCATATCAGATTTCATATCATTTATGCAATGAATATGTTCATGTGATAATGCTAATGGATGTGGATATGGATGTTACAACTAGATAATAACTTCAAAATGCAGACTGGATGCAAACTTTAGTCTAATTTTCTTAAAAGAAAATTAAATGCAAAGGAATGAGCTTGCATACTTAGTAAGTAAATAATGAAGGATATTTGAATAAAAAATAGCACAACAATCATTTAAATATAAATAACCCATCACCCATCCATGCATGTAATAAGGAATTTCTAATCTTTAATGCCTCATAAGCTATCAAATGTTGTTACCGTACATGCTCTCATATATTACTGCTACTAAGGCTATAAGATATCATTGTCACATAGGCTATCATATGTTGTTGTCATACATGATATCATATGTTGTTGCCATATAGACTATCCTATGTGTTGGAATTTGTAGAATAAACATAAGAGAAAAACAAGAACTTTACTACACAAAATCCCACCAAGGATCCATATGATTCGATTAAATAAAAAGAAGAGATGCGATAACCTTACCAATTCGAATGAGAGAGATAAGATTGATGCAAAGTAGAGAGGGAGTTTATGTCGGTAACACCCAACCTCGAGCTTGGAGTATAGATAATTGAATTTAGATGCTACCAAATTGATGAATGTCCTCTGTAAATATCCACACAAACAATATTTCTCTAAAATGGAAGTGTGCTAGCACTAGGGATTCTCTATCTAAAACATTTTTTGAAAACATGAATATTGTGTGTGTTTTATAAAATCCTAAAACATTCATATATATATATATATATATATATATATATATATATATATATATATATATATATCTTAAACATTAAGATATTTATGCGAACTCTATAAATTAAAAGTTACAAATATGATAATATCTTATTTTGTTTTAACATTTAAAGTGAAATATATATCTAAAATAATTTCTATAACATCATTAATCATCTAAATTACAAATAGAAAGAGTAGTAAAACCCAATTTTGCTTTGGGTCTATTCTATGTGTATGACCCTATACATTCACATAATATTGGTAATGGCCCGAAAACTATTTTGGCCCATAAGTCATTAGTGGCCTCTAGCAAAATATTATGTCTACCTAAATTATGTGAAGGTCAGTGATTCGACCTAACTATTTTTCAAATAGTATTATAATCCTTTTGTCACATTATATCTCAATTCAACATAAGGCACAAATATGTCATCCTTATATAGTTCAATTATTTCTCAATCTCTAAGTATATTGAAGTAAAATGACGCTGATAACCTTTATCAATTTGTTTTCACATGGCAATGAAATTACTTCACTCTGACTTATTGAGGGGCCCAAAGATATATTTCTCATAAATATATGAGGGACAAATTTCTTCTCAATCACTTATATTCCTATGTATGATTTACTTAATGTCTAATATTAGTCTATATAATCATCCAATTAAAGATAATATTGGATTGTATCCAAACATGAAGTTCATCATATTGGAATCCACGGTGATTTTCAAGTTAGAGGTTTAATAATACTGCATGAAAAATCACTTATGACTGATTATTCATATAGTATTTTCATAGTGGGTTGATCTAATACAATGCTTCTTAAAGATTCATATATATTTTTGAGATTCATATATATTTTTGATTTAATATAACATATTCATAACTAGTAAAACATAGTCATCAATCAATTATATACTAGTCTTCATTCATTATTATCCTAATGATAATGACTGACTAAGGACAATTTATAATAGAATTCTTTACACCTAAAGGTTTGCTATCAAATTACATACTTGATGACATTAGGTATAATTAACTATTCAAAAAATTTATAACTGTTGGTTTGGATGGAGATAAGTCTACTCAAGAGGGGTTGAGTTTTGTTATAGATAAAAGCACAAACACACAATGTGGAAGCAATAACCACGATTCAACACAGAGATTTATAGTGGTTAGATAATATGCCTACTCCACTCCTTAAGCTTTCACTTAGCCCTTTTCTATTCTTTTTCGAGGCTAAAAAAACATTCCTTTTTTTAAGCTAAGGAAGAACCTTTCCTTTTCTAGGCTCAAGGACAACCTTTACAATTACTCTCTTTTAACAAGGAATAAGAGAGCTAACCCAACCCTTAGTATTTTTCTAGGTAGAATGCAAACCTTTTAACCACTAGCAAGGATAAAATCCCAACAGTGTCAATGCCTCTCAAATTAGGCAATAATTGCACTTTTAGTGCTAAAGAAAACCTACTCTCAAAGAGTTACAAATAATCCCCACTCTACCTAAATTAAAAAGTAACACCAAAAGGTTTGCACAAATAGCTTGCTAGATGTTTTATAATTATTCTCTAAAGTTTTCTAACCTTTTTTTTTGTCTTAAAAAATGTTCCTTATATATCCAAAAACTACAAACTAGTCATTGGAATAGTTGATAATCAATCTAATAGCTTTTCTGCAAAACTAGCTATTAGAGGTAATAATGCCTGCTAGTATTATAACGGATAGTTCTAGTGCATATTGTTCATCATTCCATGGTTGTTGGCTTTGGCATCAATGCTCGTTGGAGTAAAATCAATGCTCGTTGTTGATTTTCTAGAAATCATGAACTTGATGCTCTATTTTTCAAACACTTCAGAAATGCTTTAACGACTATTGGGGAACTCGCAATACCCATTAAATATACCTTTAATGCCTTTTAAGATATGAAGTATGCCTTGTTGGAGGGTCCAAAGGCTTTAACTCAATCTAGAGTGTTTCTCCAATGCCTATTGTAAAGGACTAATACTTGTTTTGAGTTCTAGTGAGTTTTGCTCAATTGAAGGCACTTTATTCAATGCCTACTGCAAATATGCAACACCTATTATGAGGGCAAGATCAATGCCTATTGCGAGTTTCAACATAACTAGAACTAGATCACTTCTCCAACACCCATGATGAGTTTCTCAATGCTCCTTCGATGGCCCATAACATTTTAGACATCTAAGCACTTTTATTGAACGCCTGCTACATAATGTTCAATGCCCGTTAAATTCATTCTCCCCTTTTATTATTCATCAAGTCTATTCATAGGATATGAAAACTCTATAAATATAAACATTAATACTTTTATTGGTTTTTTATTATTTTGTTGTCATTTAAAACACATCATTTAAAGTAGAGGATTGAGATTAATGCCTTAGGGTCACATGTTCTCCAAACATTCTCCCTATTAACGTAACATTCTCACTCTTTTTAAATGATGACAAAACCAAGATTCATTAATACCAAACTATTCAAAACTTAAAAACACATAGAGAGGATGCTAAATGTCAAAACACAAAGTTAGATATAAAATACACCATATAGGATACAAAATATTGAATGTTAAAAACATACTAGATGTTATACTACTAAAAGAGTTCACACAAAAGTATCCAAATAAATAAGTGATACCAATCAAAACATCCAAACATTCAATCAAAGCATCCAAACATTTTTCCCCTTTTTGTCGTCATGACAAAAAGATATACTAAAAGTAAAATAAAAAAAAATCTTCACTTTTTGGATCAAATTTCTCAAAAACAAAGTAAACATCTAAAATATAGATTACTTAGAGAAGGAACACTCCCTCATCTATGTGCTTTCTTCTAACAAATCTCTTAAGATACTCAAATAATAAAGTTAATATTACATGGGGTCACATGTTCTATTCATGTGTTAAGGAAAATAAGAGAGAAAAGATAGTTATTAGAGATTCATAATTCAAACTCCCCCTAAGCAAAAAGCATGTTAAACAAAAAAGATGGGATAGAGAAACATTATAGTTTATGATTTCCAAAATGCAACTGTCTGTTTAAAATTTATAGCTCCATTCACCATTTGATTCTCCATTTTGAGCAAAGGGTGAAGAGCCTTTAATCTTGTAAAATTAAACTCTATTTGATACCTATTTTCTTTTAGGTCCTTAAGGGTTAGCATCATGGGCATGTTCATCTCTCAACCTAATATAATAAATGTATGATTTATGGCCAACAAAAGTAATGCCAGATGAACGACTTCCTAAACTCATTTGTAGAGAAAGTGTGGAGTGGTTTCCTAATGGATTGATGCCTAAAACATGAAGGAACTGGTGCATTCTTGGTATACTTAGTTCCATAAATAAAGGCATGATTTGCCTTTGGCCTATAAGAGTGTGAATGCGAGCAGTTAGTGTTGTGCTTATGTGTAATTTTTATTTTAGGGTAGGGTGCACCACATTTTGCCTTCTTGCTTATAAGATGCATACATAAAAGCATGATTAGCCATTTGCCTAGGCTTTTTAATGTACGCATGTGCTAATATTATACCAATTGGCTTTACATTAGCATTTGCCTTTTGTGAAGAGGTTTGTGATTCAACACCTTGGATATTAGGTGTTCTAAAAGGTGAAGTTCTAACAAACACACTTTTGGAAAAGAAGGAAGAAGCATGATTATATATAATGCCATGTTTTACATTAGTATCTCTTTAAGAGCCTAAAAGTAAATCCAATTTTTCTTTTCCTTTTGTAAAATTTGAAAGAGAGTTTTTTAAGTCCAAAACCTCCTTTTTTAAACTATTATTTTGTTTGGAAATAATTTCATAAGATTTTTTTTTCATAATTTAACTCTTCATTTTTCCCTTTCTAAAGCATCAATTTTCATTTTTAAAAATTCTATTTCATTTGAATCTAAGAAAAGTTCTTTTTAAAGTAATTCCTCTTTTTCTTTTCTCAAACATTCAACTTCATTTAAAAGCTCATCTTTAATTTTAGAAATAGAGAAAATTTCATTTTTCAATAATTCATTTTCATTTCTCAAAATCTTATTTTATAGAAAGATTTATCCAAGTCATTATGTATTTATTTTAGGGCCTTAATAAGATTTTCTACTACGAACATATCTTTGATATCATCATGAAGTTTGCATACCTTATTTGGAGAGTGCTTATTCGATTCATCCTTCACATTTATTAGACATATGACTTTCTCTTTCTTTTTGGCCTTCCTCTTTTTTATCTTTCTATTACAGGAGAATTCATTATCACTTGTAAATGTGGAATTCATGAAGGTCCTCCTCCTTTCCTCTTGATGGTGGTCTTATAACTCTATAGACGTACGATGTAACATCCCTATCCACTTTCATTGGCATTATCACATGAACATATTCATTATATAAATGATATGAAAATCCCACATAAACATATGCATTAGGTAAATGATCATTTAGATATGTGGATTATAGAAGCACAACAATGACACTTGCACCATTGCATTTGAGATACTTGAACAAATATGTAGTGTTTGTATAGTTGCCTGACAAATTGTTTTATGTTGTGTGCTTGTTATAGAATAATAAATAATGGTGTTAAAAAGCTTATTTTAAAGTATAAGGATCATCTAGAAATTAGAAAATGGATGGAGGTGCTTAAAGGAGTGAAGTAGAGAGACTAAAAGAGGAAAGTGAACTTCCAACCAATAAGAATGAAACACCATGATTTTGTCTTATTGTAATACGCTTACAAGTGGAATTTTTGACCCTTTAGGATCATAATTAAGGGGTTAGACATGAGTTATAGTAGAAGAAAGAGAGAGAGAGAGCTAAGGAAGAAAGAAAGAAAGAAAGCAAGAAGAAGAAGAAGGAGAGGAAAAAGTGTGGGCTGCCTAGGAAAGAGTCCTAAGGTTTTCTAATTATGGGACAATAGGTAGGTTAATTTATCTTTTTCTCAACTGAAATTAACCTCTCATGACATGTTAATCATGCATGGTTAGTGAGAATTAAGGAGTAATTGAGGTAGAGCTCTGGGATTGCAGTTGAAATTCAAGAAAATAAGAGCTGTTTGTGTTGGATTTTGTTGTTAGAGCAGGATTTTGTACCCACGATTTCATAACCCTAAAAGAGGAATTAGTGGAAAGTGAAAAATATGAAAGTTGTAGCTTTATATCCCATATAAGTTCATGTGAAACCATTTTGCTTGATTTGGTGTGTATGAGGAGCTACAGTTCCTTCATTAGGGCTGGTTCACAACTAACCTAGATGACCTCAGTCTTTCTGTTTTCTTATATTTTGATGGCCTTATGTTCTGATTTTGATAAAGTATAAAACATCAAATTTGTAAGGTTATATCCCCTATAAATACTTATAAAGTAGTTTTGATTTATTTGTTATGAGGAAAGAGATATGGCTTATTGATTAGGACTGACCCTGCACCTAGATGAAACCCTACCTTTCTTTTAATTCTGTTTTCCAAGAATTTGATGGCCATATATTCAGAATTTGATGATGATCCAGACTTGAAAGTTCTATATTTATGTATGATATATATACTTGTGAAATATTTTTGCCAAATTCAGCATGGTTGTTGAGATATTGTCCCTTCATCATGACTATTTGTCAACATGTTACAAACCTGCTCACCTTGAGATTGGTCCTTTTTTTTGGTGACCTTATAGACTGAATTAGATAATGAGTAAAACATGAAAAATGTTACTTTATATGTTTTGTAACTGATGGTAGATTATTATTACAATTGTATTTGTAAATTTGAGATATACCTAAGAATGTAAGATCTACTCAGACTAAGATGACATTACAATAGGGCAAAATTTAAAAATTCACCACATTTTCTGTGTCTGATATTGGCCTGAAATTTGAATATGTTGTCTCATTATGTGTATAGTTTGTTTGAAAAAAAAATCAAGTCATTTGGATAAGTAAATCTATAATTATTGTTGTGAGAGTGTAGCAAGCCCAGGCTGCCATATAAGGAAAAATATGTATAAACACTAGGTCCACTTGCATGAATCATGCTATAGTTGCATACCAAGCATTCATAATCATTTTGACATAGTTATAACCATGTATGTATCAAATGTTAGGATCTCAAAACTTTAAGGAAGCCCTAGAGAGAGAACCAAACCTACCATAAAGGTTGGTCACATCAAAATGTGAGTAAAAACCATAATTTGATTCAGTGTGTGTGTGTGTGTGTGTGTGATAATTTTATGATATGATTATGTTCTATTACATGTATATATGATTGAATTGTTACATTTTACATGTGAATACAAGTCAAGTGAGAATCATATGCTCTTAATGATTACTTGGTATACCATTTGTGAATG
>CATIWR010214280.1:0-16058 GCA_949677035.1 Omphalea diandra
ATGAGATATGAACTTGAATCTTTTTATGAACATATTTTCTTTTGATTTTCTTAATGTAATTATGTGTATTAAATTTAAAAAATATCTTAATTATATTTTTATATATGTATAATTATATTTTAAAATGATATTTTATTATGTTGTAAAGTCTTACGATTTTACGATCCGATTTTACGATTTCGATTTTAGGGTCCTCTACCGATTTTAGGGTAAAATCTCGATTTTGACAACCTTGACTATAGGTACATTATTTTATATTTCAAGTACATTGCTATTTCTCTAGGTGTATTGTTTTTTATTCAAGGTAAGTTATTGATTTATAAGTCTTTTGTTTTAATTTTAGTGTTTATATTAACTTTTTAAATTATCAAATTTATTTATAAAATTTAACTTATTTAATTTTATATAAAAATAAAATTAAATAATAATAAAATTTTAATTGAATTAACTAAATGTTATATCAATTTATTTTAATTACAATAATAAAGAGAAAAATCAATAAAATAAAAAAAAGAGAAAAAATTTTATAAAGAAAAAAATATACTGTGAAATTTGGAAAAAAGCACATGTAATTAATGGTCTTTAAGTACACGTGTGGTAAAGGATAAATTTTAAATAAAATAATGAATTTTAATTTAGATTGCAGAACTCATAGTGGTGATGGGGAGTGCAGAATGTAGTATCCGGATTTGACACTATTCACAGCCCATATGATTTTTGGATTAAACTACAAGTAGTTTAATTTGGTATTTCGTACTTCATAATCGATTTCTGTCCATCATTTCTAGGTATTACCTAAACGAACTTCAAGAGATGATTCATGCAGTCGAAAATGCATAAATTTTTTAAAATGAAAATTCACAATCTTGGCTCTTTATTAGGGGGTGTATAACCATGAGATTCATGTGGAGTCCACATAAGTTAAAAGGAGATAAATTATTAGGTAAATTCAACACATAAGAAAATAATGCATTTTTTATTTATAAATATATGAAACTCATCTAAAAATTAGTTGTTAATTTGTATATTGTAATTATTTTATAATTTTTTAATCAAGTAATATGACATGACAATAGTATATAGTTTCTAATAATTTATTTGTCAAAATAAGAACTTGATAAATAATAAGTACTTATTATAAATAATTTTTAAAAAAAATTAATTATATATTACTAATTAATAAAGACAAAGTATCATACATTTTTGCAAGGTTAAATGTACAATATTATTCTGTTTTGGGTTTTCTTTGTCACTACAAGAAGTACGCTTGAGAGGGAAGTGCAACCCAACACTTTAGACCACTTAAAAGAGTTTTAGTTTTATTTTTAACCAACATTGCATAATATGTAAGAAATTATATAACTTTATATCTATAGGCGTAAATGTCGAAAAATAGTCTAGTGATGCGATGGCTGAGCTACTTAAGTAACCCTTTCATTGGATTGGGCTTCTTAGGCATTAGCATGTGTTACGGCTTATACCGTATATCCTAGATTCATATTCACGTTATATCATAAATCTGAATATATATATATATATATATAGTTAATAATTAATGTATATTTATTTTAATATATATACAGTTTAATGTCAGTGTACATAAATTTAATATACATACAGTTTAATATTAATATACATAAATTCAATGTACATACATTTTAATATTAATGTACATACAGTTAACACTAAATACATACACAAATCTGAGTCCATGAAACAATATAAACCTAGATCTATAATATAATTTGTGTTGAATTACTAAATATGTGTGAAAGCCAATAGAATTTCATTGAAAATTAATGGTAATGCGCACGGATGATGATGATGATGGTGATAATAATAATAATAATAAATTTAATATTTATTTTTAATTATTAAATAATTATTTATTTATTTTATTAAAAAGTAATTATTAAATAAATAAAATAATAAAATAAATTTCTTAAATTTTGTAGCTGTACATGAAAGTAATTATAACAAAAGATTGTCTATTGATTAATACATTCAATTTTATGTGACACCATTTTAAAAAAAATTATTAAATTTGAATGAAATAACTTCTGGTAATCAATCAAATAAACAATATTAAGTATTTTATAATTTAAAATAAAATTAATAGATAATTACAAATTATATACACATACGTGAAATAATTGTAATAAAAGATTATTTATTGATTTATACTTTTAATCTTATATAGCATAGTTTTAAGAAAAAATTTATTAAATTTGAATAAAATAATTCCTAACAATTTATTACACTGATGTTATCTCTTATATATTCAGAATTCTGAACAATCAATGAAAGTAATTTTAATCTTAGCTTTCTATTTTTTTTTTTTTTGTTTTAATTTTCTATTTAGAAGTTATTTAAAATTTTTACTTTTTAAAATTTTCTAATTTTATATTTAGAAATTTTTTGTTCTATGATCTTAGATTTCTATTTATAATTTGTATTATTTAGATTTTTAATTTCATATTTATAATATTTTTTATATGACAATTAATTTTTCTAATTTTTATTTAGAAATTTTTTATATGATAAATTTATATAACATAATATAGCACAATACCCAGTTTTGCTATGCACAAGTGTTTAATAAATGATAAATAATTATTTAAAAACTAATTTTGAGACTGACATTATTAATATATATTGATATCTATGATTATTAAACATTTTATCATTGTAGGACAAATCGTACACAATGGCTATATCACTGTATTAAGCATGTAGATGTAGATATCGTAACATCACTATGGACAAATTATGCAAAATTCACTAACCCCTTAAGCTTTCGAATTCTTTTAGTATAACTTATTTTGCGTACCATATTTTCAGTTGAACATAAATTCTGCATGCAAAGATTGTTTTCAAATGCATATACAAAGTAGTAAAAATGTTTATTATTCATCATACATAAGATTTATTTTGATCTTTTACCATTTTAATATACTAAGACAGTTAATAGAGCTACTTTGTTTTTTTTTTTTTTTTAATGAGAGCTATTAATTTCTTCTAACCACTTCTCTCACGTCCACTTGCTCCCAAAAAGATCTTAAACAATATGTGAGAAGATGGAAAGGGAGAAGAGGAGAAGCTATTAGTTAAATCTCATATATACCCTAAAAAAGATTATGATAATAGTAATAAAAGGCACCATATTGATGGTTGGTTGATGAATTAAAATCAGTCAAAAGAGGGAAAAGCACATACAAACACACTGAAAACTTCTATTTTTCATATATGATGAGGAGACTTTGTGGTTTCTTATACTTCTGTTTCTCTTTCCCCCCGCACTATTTTTGTAGAGTAAGCCAACCATTATTTGTGACAAAGACCAAAAACACCCACAGAGGCCTACTTACAGATTTTTCTTTTTTTGATAAATAAAAAGGATTTTATTAGGAATATTATAACCAGGAAAACCTTGGCTTGGCACTCCAAACTAACCCAGATCATCTAATCATCCCAAAATACAAAAATAACAACCGAAAGCCAAAAAAACATGGTCGCTATGCAAAACCAAACCACAATACTCAAAAAGACTTTATGCACAGTCAGCCGATCCTTTACCCGGTGTGAGCAGGATTTGTCACATAGCCAAGCTATGAAGTCCCAATACCTTTTTGTGCCCATTTTAGCAAGATGGTCTGCAGCTTGGTTACTTGCAGAAATTAATAAGGAAAATGTTACATCTCCTCAATGAAGATGCCAAACTAAAAAAAAAAAAAAACAAAATATAGGAAATATAGAGATATATATTATTATATGTAATATCATCAAGAAGAGGATAAATGACTATGCATGCTCCTCGAGGGTGTGGACAAGGTTGATGCTTCTACTTGAGTTAAAATCTCTTGTTGCTTCTTCCATCTGTGAATTTCCTTACAAAGCAAACCCTTCCCTTCTAATTCCTTTCCTTCATCATCGCTTTCCTCGACAACCCGAACGAATTTTCCCTTCTTGAAATTGTATCCTAAATTAAAACACATACTTTTTTTTTTTTAAATATAAGAATATGGAAGAAAGAAATTGGAAAGTAATAATAAGAGACTTGTTTTTAGATGATCATGGTTTTGCCCTTTTAAATGTTTGTTTCTCCAGGCAAAATTGACGGTGAATACAAGAAAATGATTGATCTCTTTAAGAATAAGTAAAGTCACTAGCAATCAAGTGATAGGATCAACTAATGCATACCCAAATATCAGGATCTTTCTACGTCAAATGTTGCTTTTTTATGGTATGTATTATCCTGTCCAACAAATCTAAAGACACCACTTCTCTTCTATCATTTTGCCCCATTCTTAAGGCACCAAATTCCCAGTGGCAGCTTCCATGACATAATCAGAAAACTTATGTGCTGCTCAATTCATTGCACGTGTGTGTGTCTACCTAGTAGAGTTTAATTAATATCCAAAAGGTGATGCCTTCAATGATTAAATATTATGACTATGAATTTTGATATTAGACAGATTAGTTGTTAATCTGCACGTTCCAGACTGCAATTTATTGAATAATTTAACAAATTTAAATAGATTTCTAAACAATTAAATAAATGAAAATAAGCTTATAGCTGCGCTATTCTGCTACTTCGTAAAATTCAATTTCAGATTTGGAGCGATGAACAAATAAAAAAGTGAACTTAAAATTTTTCAAAAAAAAAAAAAAAAAAGTGAACTTATTAACGTCCAATAAACAAAGGCATCCCGTAGGTACTTTTACAATAGCGACAATTTATAAATAATCAATCAATATATAAACATGATTAATTCTACTCATAATGCTCACCATTTGTCAAGTTAATTGATCTCAGAAAGTGAAAACATGTCATTTATTGTAATATTGTACTAATGTGTCATTATTTTAGAGTTTTAATATAGTGCCACATTAATTCTTCAATTTCAATACAAATATTAATACTAAAATATAGATATAATTATTAAACAAGCTAAAATTTAAAGATGTTCAACTAGAAAAACAAAATATTAATACTATGGAAAAAAACGCACCATGAAAAATGAGCTAATCGGGAGAAGTAAGAGTGAGAGTAGAGATTACGTTTTTGAGGGTAATGAACTTGTGAAGAAGAATAAACTAAGAGAGGAAAAGCTAGATCTTTGTGCTTCAGATTCTAAGAATAAGACTTTTGAAAGTAGTGGATGTGTGCAATAAGGAGAAGAACACTGGATTAGAAATCCCCTTTCAGAGTTTATACCAGAGATTTGATTCTAATAGGCGTAATCTGGATGATGAATCTAGAGTTCTTCTGCTGTGTGATACTGAGATAGAGAAGAGAATTCACGATCAAATGGATGGTAGCCACCCTGAATCAGGTTAAAGCCATGATTTTACAGAAGAAATTAGATTGAATCTTGCTGGTCCGAGATATGTTAAATGCACTAAATATATTCTTGAAGCGTGTGATACTGAAATGGGGAAAGATTCTTGCACTAAAATGATATGCTCTACTTCAGATTTTGATCAGATAATTCTACCAAGAAGAGCCATTATCAATGCAGGATCTGCAGCAAGACGTTTTTCACTTATCACGCACTTGGTGGTCACTAAACATTGCATATAACTCCTAAAAGATCTTGTAATTCTAAGATTAAGGAGTACCAAAAGGATTTCTGGACTAATCTTTTGCCAGAAGAAATACAAAGCAAGCTTGAATGCATTGAGGATTCCATGGAGAAGGAAATGAATGGACTGATTATGAGAAGTCATCAATCAAAAAAGAGCGAAAAGCAGTTTAATTTGGTGCAAAAACGACATTCTATAGTAAAATAGTGCGTTTTTGTTGGTGCACAACTCAGCAAAGTGAAATTCCATGTTAGTACGCCACATCAGTCAAGATACACACCATTTCAATTTGGATAAAATTGTAACACAATGCAAAATTAATATACCAAATTATTACTTTTTTAAGTATAGAATAAATCTAAAAATTGAGACAAAGTTGATCGTAGATGTGTTGCACAAGCCATTACTGTCATGGCTTCTTTTTCTTCTTGCTTCTAAACATTCAAACCATCATTCCTTTCCATAAAGTTAACTTCCACAAACTATTTTTTACGAAAAACTCAATCTTTGCTAATCCTATACATGACTAAAATTTACATAGATTTCTATGTAGCTCTATTTCTCACCACCCAATTCTCATTCTGTGTATATTTATAATTTAAGAATGACCCATTTAAACTTGAGATTATCAAAACACGATACAAAATTCCACCAAAAAAATTAATCAAATTATGAATTAAGATTATCACATAATAGATCACATTAAAAAAATGAATATAAAAATCCTAAAATAATGAAATCAATCTTACTATATATACTTACTGTTTTTCCTCTCTAATCGGACATGGGATCGTCGCCTCAGTTCATAGAGTTGTTTTTCCCACACTTCCTTGGGAAAATTCCTTCCTCTTTCCTTTATTTGTACTTCCAATCCAATCCCTAAACCCAACTCGTAATCATACATTTTACGTGAGATGGGATCGGATAACGTCTCATAAGCCTCTCGCAGCTCAATAAATCGCTTTGTGGACTCTTCTTTCGTGGATGGAGGACAAACGTCGGGATGGTATCGAAGAGCAATGCTCCTATAAGCCTTCTTGATCTCTTCAAACCCCACGTTCTGTGTTTCAAGAGAAAGAACTTTGTAGAAGTTGGTCATCTGTTGTTGCATGGTTCTGCTTGTAATTATGGTCCTAAACTTGTAGGTCCTTTGTCTTGGCATTACTGGAAACTTAGGATTAGTATGCAAGGAGGTCTCCATGTGAATATTTAGAGAAGGAAATTAATACAAAGTTGAAGTTGAAGTGGAAGAAATTTAATGAAGGTCTCTATATATGTATTATATGCTTAAACAGGGCTAACTAGATCCTCCCCTTAATTAATTACGTAGAATATAATAGGTTTGAATGCAGTTTTGGCATGGTAGTTCTCGTCAAGTTTTGCTTTGGTAGTTTTTGTGTCTTTACACTCAAACCAGATTCCTTGAACGTTTAAACATCAATGTGGTAACAAATAACAGTAACGACAATGAACTGCATGAGTGTTTCCGTCGATTAAATAATAAAGGTTCATAAAATTATCAGAAACAGAAAGGAAAGGAAGAAAAATCTCTGATGGTGCACAGGCCTTGGCCCCCCAAAGCAAAAATTTCTCATATATAATATAGGTGTACAGAAAAAATATTAATTCTCTTTTAAAAAAAATAATTTATACACCTTTCAATCTTTGTGTAAAATTATTAATCTCCTTTAAAATTATTTTATTTATTACAATTTTGAATGGAAAATGTTATAAATACTTATTTTTATAATATTAATAGTTTAATTTTTGCCCCCAAATACAAGAATCCGGGCTTTGTCACTGATGGTGCAAGCTTAATACAGATGTTCTTATTGCATCGAATGATGAAGCTAGATTTTTTTTTTTTAAGGTTAATTAGGCTTAGGGGTATTGGTTGGTTGCATTAGTTTCAATTTGGTTTCACCAAAATTGAAATAACTAAAATTTAAATTTATAGAAATCAAATTATTGAAGGTGGCAAACGGGTGAAATTCACAAGTTCGGATTGATTCACTTGGGATTATGAATTGAGTTGAATTAACAAACTAAAAGAAATTTAAGTTAATTTTTGAATTTTGAATTGAGTCAAATCATTTTTAATTTTAATTTTTTAAATAAAAATATGTTTTAATTTTAAATAATTTAAACTAGATCAATAAGGTTTATCAGTATATTGAAATTAAAGTTAACTTGTTAGTCAAATTGAATAAGAAATTGTCAACATTAAATACTCTATAATTCTTTTAACTCAAAATCTGAGAGCCATTTGGATGACAGAATTGACTTTAAAATTGAAATTCAGAATTGATATTTAACTACAAAATTCTAATTTTATTGTTTGGATAACCCATTCAAAATTATAATTATAATTTTACATTAATTTATGAAATTTTAAATACTAAGCTTAGTTAGTTTTTAAATTCTTAACCAATCTATAAGAATTGGATTTCTAAATCATTGAAAATTTGAATCAAATCAAATTGAACTAAATCGATATAAATTGAATCAAAATCAAATGACATTGAGCCTAATTAATTCGAATTTAAATTAAATGAAATTCAATCAAAATAAAATGTATTGAATGGAACTGAATTAAATCAAACTGGATCAAACTGATAAATCAAAATTTTAAAATATAAATAAAATCGAACTAAATTAATTCACAAATAAAATGGAATCATGCCAAATTAACTGAAAAATCAAATTTAAAAATATTAATTGAATCGAACCAAATTAATTTATAAATTAAACCTAACTTAACTAATTTAATTCAGTTAAATTATAATTCAATTTGGTTTGATTTGAATTGTTTAAAAAAATAATTTAAAAATATTTAATAGTTTTGACAATATACTTTTAAATATTTGCAATATAAATATTAAGTTATTAATAGTTTTTTATATATGAATAATAAATTTTATATATCTATGTTATTAATAGTTTTTATATATGAATAATAAATTTTATATAGGTTGAACTATTTTGATTTTATTTAATATAAATTCAACTTATTTTAATTTGATTTTAAATACGTTCAATTCAGTTCAACCAAAATTTTCAACCTAAAAATCATACCAAATAGAATTCATCAATTTACCCTTGCAGTAAATCAGATTAGCAATGAAGAATGAGGAGCTTGTGAATATTGATGAATGAGTCCCTTGCTTTGGTTTAAAACCTGAAACAATTAATTAATTTAGAGGGAGTGTGAAATTTAAAGATTAATCCAATGTAATATTGTATTTGATATAAATAAATTCTACAATTTTTATGAAATTTATTTATAATTCATTAAATCCTTGAAATTAGTTAAATTTGATAGAATTTACAAATGAATTTTAAAGTTATAAAGATTTTTTCATTATGACAATAATCTTAGTTAAAATATTTTTTACTTTCTTTCTTGTTTATTCTGTTTTTCTCACATTGCTCTCTCCTCTTTCTTCCTTCACTCTATTCTCTCTCTTTTTTCTATTTTTATTTTTTAAATATCTGTAAAAATTTTTAAATAATGATATTTTTGTAAAAATAAAATAATTTATTGAATCAACTAAATATAACATTGATTTCATTAAAAAATGAATTCTATTTTTATTTTATAGTATACTAAATTTAAAATTCATTTATAAATAAAATAAATTTTAAGTTAAAATTAAACTAACACTATATAAAGCACAATTCGCAATAACTATTTAGTTGATGGAAGACATGTCCAACCAATTGGCCATAGGACAAAACACAATTTGCAAGATTAATCCTAGCTTAAAAGATGTTTTTATATTGCTTATGTAGCTAGGGAATATGCTGAGAAATCAATCAAACGATCATGTATGGTTAATTAATTATCGCAAGTTTACGTCTTTGGGACATCTGGCTCCTTGTGGAGCCGGCGCGGCAGCCCGTGAATTCAATTAAAACGTATTAGGCTGATAAAAACATAGATGTCAGTCTAAAGAGGAAATACATATATATATAAAAACATAGATGTCAGTCTGAAGAGGAAATATATATATATATAAAAACATAGATGTCAGTCTAAACAGGAAATATATATATATATATATATATATATAAAGACAAGGATAACGGGTAATTCATAAGAAAGTAAAGAAAAATAAAAAAATATATTTATTTTTATTTTATAGAAAAAAACCATTACTAAAACCTTAATAATTTGTTTAAAAATTATTTACAAGCAAATCAAATTTTGTCGTTGAAAACAAAAATAAAAAATAAAAGTTAGAAATTTTCAATTTTCTGTGATATTCAAAGAGTATTAATATTTTTAACCTTTTATTAATGTGATTTATCACGTAAATAAAAAGTTTATATAATTTATTTTCACCTTTTACATCATGTTCCATGTACCAGTATCTCTTACATACTGTATGAATACATAGAAATAGAGGTCAGCATTAATTGGTGGAAACCAAAAAAATAGATGAAATTAAATTAATTTGGTTGATTTAATTTAATTTAAATATAATTTTAACTCAGTTTGATTTCTTTTTAAAAAAATTTAATTAACTAGGTTCAATTCTCTTTTAGATAAAAAAAAATTTTTTTTGATTAAATCGAACTCAATCAAATTTATTTAAAATTAAATAAAAATAGATTGAACTTATATTAAATCAAACTAAAATGATTGAATTTTATTTAAAATTTATTATTAATATTAAAAATATATTTAAAATATTTTAATATATATTATAAGAGTTATTATTTATATTAAAATTTTGTAAAATTATTTTTAAAAAAATTCAGTTTAAATCGATTAAACTATAATTAAACCAAACGAAATCTATTTGATTTGATTCATTTTATAAATTTATTCAACTCAATTCAGCTTATATTTTTAAAAAATTTAATTTTTTCAATTCTTATTAATTCGATTTGATTTATTTTAAACTGAATGTTCACCTACATAGAAGGTAAATTATATCATGGATCCTAATCATGTAGTATCATAGTCTCAGGCTCCACATAGCTTCTTTTTTTTTTTTTGTATTTTGATTTTGTCATTCATTTACCATATGTGAGGTTTAATATTTCAAAATAACTATCTAGGTCTTCTTTTTTACTTCCTAAAAAACAAAATTCTTCTATTTCTTTGATTTTTTTTTTATTCTGATTCATTCTTATGCAAAAATTTCTCTGATTATTTTTATTATAAAATCTTGAATTTGCGATTCATTTTGCTCTAAATTTTCTTTATTTTATTTATGTTTATTGATTAGCATCGAAATGTCTATTATTCGCATGTACAATATTCATCATTTCTAATTTTCACGTTCATTGCTTTTTGATGTAATATTTTACATTAGTTAATCTGTTCATTAAAAATATATAAACTTTTTTATAAAGTTTGGCGTTCATTACTTAGTATTTGAATGTTCATTATCTATACGCATAATATTCATCATCTTTAATTTTCATACTCATTATTTTTTATGTACTATTTTATATGAATTATTTTGTTTATTAAAAACATATAATCTTCTTTCATTAGATTCTTTGTTCATCATCTTTAATTTTCATATTCATTATTTTTTATGTAATATTCTATATGAATTATTTTGTTCATTAAAAACATATAGCTTTTTTTCATTACATTCCTCGTTCATTGATGAGTATTTGAATGTTCATTATTTGTCTGCGCAATATTAATTTTCTATAGTTTCATGTTCATTAACTATTACATAAATATTCATCAACAGTAATATTTATATTGATCATATTTAATTCATTAAAGTAATTAAAGTAATATATTTATAATTGAATCAAATAGAATTTATAAAATTTTGATTTGATTTAATTGTAATTATATATATTAAATTAATTTAATACAAAATTTTTATAATTTATTTATTTTAAAAGTTGGAGCGTGAAGATTACAAATGCCTAACTTGCCAACCAGAAATTGAAACTGAACATTGCCAAGAGTTTTGGTGAAAATGTTAGCAAGCTGAAGATGAGAAGAAACATGGGACGTCGTAATAGAGCCAGACTTAATGCAATCGCAAATGAAGTGATAATCAATTTCTATATGTTACATGCGCTTATGATGAACATGATTTGCAACAATATGCAAGGCAGCTCTATTGTCACAAAATAGTTGTGCAGGGGAAGAATGATCAACAGTTAAATCATTAAGCAAACTGTGAAGCCAAATAAGTGCATAAGCAGTAGTTGCCATAGAATGGTATTCAGCTTTAGTGGAGGAATGAGACACAATAGTTTGTTTCTTATTTTCCAAGAAATAGGAAAGCAGCCAAGTAGAATAAAATAACCAATAATGGAGCAACGAGTAAGAGGGCACCCAACCCAATCTGAACTACAGTATGCATAAAGATGAAGGTTAGTCTTGAAAGATAGGAAAATACCTTGCCTAGGAGCAGACTTGAGATAATGCAGGACACGAAGAGCTGCAACCCAATGATCATGTCGTGGTTGATTCATGAATTATGAGAGAATATGGACTAAATAACATAGCTTTGGTTGAGTGATGGTTAAATATATAAGTCGCCCAATGAGGCGACAATAAGCACTATGATTGTCAAAAGGAGTGTTATCTTCTAAGGCTAATTTGTGATTATGTTCCATAGGAAATTATACAGGTTTAGAACCAATCATACCAACTTCTTGTAAAATGTCCAATGTATACTTGCGTTGAGACAAGACAATGCCATCAGGAAATCGAGACACTTCTAACCCAAGGAAGTATTTAAGAGTACCGAGATCCTTAATATGAAACCAACCATCCAAATAACTTTTAAGAGCAGATGCGTATGTAGTATTGTTGCTAGCTATGATGATATCATTAACATAGACAAGCAAAGCAGTAGAGGAGGTTCCCTTGTGGTATAAGAATAATGAAAAAAGTGTAATAGAATTTTTTAAAATAAAATATTTGAAAGTTCCTTTGTGGTATAAGAATAGTGAAGAAAAAAGAGTAATAGAATTTTTTGAAATAAAATATTTGAAATATATAAAAAAAAAAAAAAGACAATCCATTTTTCACTTATACCAATAAAGTATTGTGATTATTAAGAATAAGAACTCAATGGACCCTTTTCATCTCTTTGTCTCATTCGAGGGGGGTCTGTTGAGTTTTTACGCTTTCATGTCTACAACCTAATTTACCTGATTATTTACAAGGATGAACCCAATCCGAAATATGAACCATAAAAGAAAATGCCTATTAAACCAATCACAAGAATACCGGTTACAGTACCTACTATCCAAAGAGGAATTCTTCCAGTAGTATTGGCCATTTATCCCACTTTCCTCCACATTTAATCAAGTGGTCATGCTAGAGACATAAACAATCATAAATAATTATGAGATGATATCCTTTAGAATGAATAAGAGAATTAATATTCTTATTTATTATTCTATTTTTTATTCTAGTATTTGTGTTTCTTCTATTAATTGAAGAAATAATTGGAAAATAAAACAAGTACAAAAATGAGTAATAATCCCCAGTAGAGACTAGCACGATTCAATTCAACATTTTGTTCATTCAGATTTGATTGTGTCATAGTTCTATAATTAATTGGGATTAGAATTATTGATGGATGAAACTGCATTGCTAATATTGACCCCAAAAAAGAAACGGTAGGTACAACTAGTCCATGAACAGCCAACCATCGTACTATAAAAATTGGGTAGGTTTGATCTATGGTCATTGGGCCTCCTTAAAAGATTTACTAAATTCATCGAGTTGTGGCAAAGGATCAAAATGGCCAATTATTAATGGAATTCCTTGACAGCTCTCTGTAAAATATTCATTTGGCTGAGGCCTTCCAAATACATCGTAAACTAAACACGCGTTGACGAATAACCAACCTGCAATGAATAGAGAATGTATAGTAATGCTATGAATGATCTAATATCAAATGTTGGTAATAATATCAGCAAAAACATGTTCTCCTGTGCTACCAGACATATTGAGCTACATATATTCTTATACAACTAAAAGGGATTGATTATGTAAAAGATGAGATTAGTAAATGAAATTTCACTGAAATGAAATCTTTATGAGATCATCAATATTGTACCAAGGGTTTCTTTAAAGTATACCGAATCAATATAGCTATTTTTCTTCTAACGCAGCAACGCAACTTTAATCAGTATCAAAATGAAGTTGTAGATAATTTCTTTCTTCTTTTCTTTTTCTTATTGTTGTAAAACTGTGTACCATAAGATCAGGTAAAATGCGAATTTGCAACAATAATTTATGATTTATGAAGGAGATTACCATCTTTCCACAATTCAATTAGATGTGAAATCTAAAACTTTTGTGGTTATAGAAGAAGAGGTTTTTGTTGGAGTCTTCCTTTTTCATTTTAAGGAATTGGTTAGCCATCCATTAACAAGTACCAATTGTAGAGAATGTTCAATGAAAGAAGGAGAACAACAAAAAAATAATTCTAATAATCAATAGTAGTGATCCACGTATTCATGTATTAGATAAAAAAGGTCTTTCTTGACACTTAAGATATATTTAAATATTATATATATAAATTAATAAATTTAATATTATAAATTTAATATATGAATTAAATATAATTAAATAATTATAAATTAAATATAATATTATATATAATATTATAAATTATAAAAATATAATGTTAAATATTATAATAAGTAATAAGGTCCTGATATTGATACAATCCATCTCATTATTCTTTAGTAATATACTCATACTACTTCAATAGATTTTGCTTCATTTGTCATATTTATCCTTTAGTTCAATTTTAATTTAGGTTTCTGAAAATTCAATAAGAAAAACAAGGAGTTTTTATGTCATGTTACCGAGGGCCTCATTTCAAAAAAATACGTTGTTTGGGGGATTTATCAGGACTCACTAGTAAAAAGCCTAGAGCTTGGAACGATCTTAGAAATCAATCACGTTCTAGTAAAAAATCTCAATATCATATTTGTTTATAAGAAAAACAAAAATTGTGTTTTCATTATGGTCTTACAGAATGACAACTACTTAAATACGTTCGTATTGCCACAAAAGCCAAAGGGTCAATAGGTCAGGTTTTACTATAATTAATTGAAATGAGTTTGGATAACATTCTTTTTTGATTGGGTATGGCATCAACTATTCCTCGAGCTCGCCACTTAGTTAATCATAGACATATTTTAGTTAGTAGTCATATAGTAGCTATACTAAGTTATTGCTGCAAACCTTAAGATATTATTACAACAAGGGATAAACAAAAATCTAGACCTATGATTCAAAATTATCTTGATTCATCCCCACACAAGGAATTGCCAAAACATTTGACTCTTCACCTATTCCAATATAAAGGATTGGTCAATCAAATAATAGATAGTAAATGGGTTGGCTTGAAAATAAATAAATTGCTAGTGGTAGAATATTATTCTCGTCAGACTTAAACCTAACTAAAATAACAAGGATTCAGATAAATTTGCCCCCTCTTGCCTAAGTAAAGAAACCAAAAGCAAAAGAAAGCAAGGTATGTTTCTCCCATTCATATATCATAGAATAATGGGGATATTTTCATTCCTTTTCATTTTTTCCAGTATTTTCTATACCTCATAAATTTGAGGAATAGAGAATCTATATCAAGGAAAGGTCTAACTATTGAAATAAAAATATATGTTGCTATGTGAATTGATACATTGCAATCAGTAACATTGATAAATGAGGTGAACGTCCCAAAAGAGAGGGATTCGAACCCTCGGTAAACAAAAGCCTACATAGCAGTTCCAATGCTAGGTCTTGAACCACTCGGCCATCTCTCCTAAATAATAATTATGGCCTAGAAATCGAATGAATTGCGAGTCATTGATAACAATCTATTATAAAAAAAAATAGAAATAAATCAAATTAAATCAAATAAAGAACTTCCTTGCAAGCTCAATTGTATGTTACACCGCTAGTGTCATCCAATAGTTAGGATATCACCTCATTTAGCGAAGAATCAAACACATGAGTCCCCATGTTAAGATAATGTTCAACAGAATATAATATAATATAATTAAAAAATTAATTTAATAATTTATTGAATTTGTTTTTTATTACATCTTATTATATCTTATTAAATATTATTTAAGATTCAAACCCAGGTTTGTAAGCGAATTCGTTGCAAAATTGGCCTCTATAAACATGTTGACCCTTGCGTTTTATTCAACTTGGCTAACAAAAAAAAAAAAAAACAGAAAATTGTATTGAATGGATTAGTTCGAATTAAATCCTGAAAATTTATTCATTATCTTAAAATATAGAATATTTTTTATTGTCTTGGGCTTATTGAGTTTGATTGACAATGGTCCTACACAAACCCTGCCCATTTACAACTGTATTGTTGAAGTTCAAAAGTATTCCTAAGTCCAATGTGGTCCGGTCGGTCCCGTGACAAATTCTAATACAGAAATTTTTTTTTTTTTAAATCGTTCCTAAGATATATATATATATATATATATATATATATATA
>CATIWR010214286.1:0-26736 GCA_949677035.1 Omphalea diandra
TTTAGTGTTAGCCTTGTGAAAACACTTAAGAGAGGTTTTAGTGTTAGCCTTATGAAACACTTGTAAGAGAGGTTGTTGTGTGAGCCTTGAAAATACAAAGTGTAAAAGTTAGGTGTGAGCTTGGAAACACCATTTTGAGTGAGTGAAACACCCAATTGCAGAGAATTGGGGAGTGGACATAGAGTTGATTAATACCCGAACCACTATAAATCTTTGTGTCTCTTTTCTACTCTTTCTCTATCCCTCATTTTAATTTTTATTTAAACACCAATTCAACCCCGTCTTCTTGGTGCCTAGAGCCAACATCCCTTTTAGTACATTTTTGTTATCAATGAGGATATAATTTTTAAGTATTCTCAGAATTAAACAACTATATTTTTCTTTAAAGTGGAATGAATATAATTTATCAACATTAGAGATTTTTTAAAAAATTATTATTGAAAAATAACAATAAATAAAAATGCTAATGTTATTATTAAATTTGCATAGAAAAAAAATACATTTGCAATTCTCTCATAAAAAACTATTTATGCGTTACTCAAAATTTAGTTTGTAAACATAATCATGATACCCTCATTTTGATTCTTCGGTCATTTTTATCTGAATTTAGATTCTCAATAATGGAATAGTATTTTTCTTTTTTTTTTTGTTTTTGCAAGACTTGTTCTTTTTAAAAAAAAATAATTACTTGCAATTCATTGTGAATCTAGAAGGAACAAAAAGTTTATCATGTTCAATATGGAGTGCATGAAAAGCACAATTTATATACTAGATAAGATAAATGATCATAATTTTCTTTCAAAATTTTGAGCTTGATATAAATAGGTATTAATAAATACGTTATAAATATCATTGAATTTTAAAATGAATAAACAAATCAATACATTTTATTTTTATATTGAGTATTGATGTATTGTTATTATTATTATTATTATTATATAGAGGTTATATTTTGGAAGGTTTAAATATACAAATGAATCCATATATTTTATTTTCATATTGAATATTAAAGTATTGTTATTACTTATGATTACATTTTATTTTTACACCGTGTTGAAAATATTATTATTATATAATAGTTATTTTTTATAAGGTTTAAATGCAAAAAGAATACACATAATGTTATTGTAGTATTTAATAATAAAAACATGTTATCATAAATTGGTTAACAATTTTGGTTTATTTTTACTTGATTTATCATTAGAAACCTTATTATTATAACAATATAGATATCTTTCCATTTCTAATAATGCTAAAAAAGTTCTCATTATGTAAAAGTGAAAATTTCATTTATTTAGTTTTGACAAATCAAATTGTCATAATTACCTCTTTAAATGTTTGAATAATAGTAAATTTATACATAACTATTATAGTTATAATTTAAAGTGACAATAACAATGCACAAATTAATTTATTATAATTTTAAAAATATCATAAATTCATTTAAATGCATTACGATTTCAATTAGTTATAAATATAAATGTTTAATATATTATTAAATGATTAAATTCATATTTATTATTTTTTGTACTCACATAATAACATTAAATGAATATAATATTTGAATAATATAAATTTATTCATACTTTTTGCAAATTACAATTTAAAATAATAATAACACTACACAAATCAATTTATTATAATATTTAATATTATAAGTGTATAATAGATTTACTTGAATATAATTATCAATATTTAATATGTTATTAAATAACTAAATTCATATTTACTTTTTTTTACAGTAACACAACAATATTAAAACTTAAGTCAAAATGAAAATGATAATAATATATGAAGATAATATTGTAAAATCAAAACTTAAGTCAATATAATCACATCATAATTCAAAAATCATCACAATTAGAGGATCTTGAATAAAATAATTTATTACATAAAGTAAAACATAAAAATACTTACTTGATGTGGATTCGACATAGTTGTAGCGAGCATTGAATCTAGTTGAGTTTTGGTTGCCCTTCTAAATAAAATTAGCCTCTCACCCTTAACTATAATTTTATGTAGCAGAGAAATTTGATGGAAAAGTGTTTACATAAATTTGTTAACCCTAATAGGTAAAAAGAGGATCAATTTTATATGTATAGAGAGCTTTAAATTTGGTAGGTCCATCAAATGTTGAAATCAATGGCTTAATTTTATTTCACTACTAAATAAGAACTTTAACAAAATAGGTAACCGTAAAAACTCTAAACAAATAGGAAACTATATGAACCTTAAACAAATAGGAAACTAAATGGAACCTTAACCAAATGAGAAACTAATTTTAATATTAAATGTGGGCTAAACTTTCGAACCACATCTAATATTCTCCCACTTGGTCTGAGAGTTTATAACATTAATATTTAATAGCATAAACATCAGGCACACATAAATAACTTTGATAATGTCATTCTTCCAACATGATTAACCTGAACTTAATAAATCACATTATAAGAGTCATGGTGGTCATATACTTTCAAATTGCATACTCCCTTTTATATATTACTACACTAGCAAATTACCATGTTAGGTTGCATAAGTTATATATATAAATAATATAATATCCACTTAATTGTCTTAAAGAAATATTAATTTCTTGTTTAAATATTAAGTGTATATAAGTGTAAGGAATAAGAAATATAGTCAAAAACATATCACATTAATAAGCTTAAGAGTGTCATAATATCATCATAATCAATCATTAATAAAATTAAGACTCATTCTATATACATGTTCTCTAAATGTATTTGATTGTAAGCCTTTAGTTAAAGGATCTACAATCATGAGATCCGTTCTAATATGTTCAATATGAACATTATGTTTATGAACCTCCTCGTTAATTGCAACGCACTTCAATTCCATATGTTTAACATCCCTGGAATATTTCTCATTTTTGGAGAAGAAAATTGTAACAAAATTATCACAATAAATTTTCAGTAGCTTGGTAATAGTGTCGACAATTTCAGGTCCTAAAATAAAGTTCTGCAACCATAATGCATGAATTGTACCTTCATAACAAGCTATAAACTCTACTTCCATAGTGGATGCGATAATGACGGATTGTTTAGCACTTTTCTATCAAATTGTCTCTTCTGCTAACAAGAATAAATAACTAAATTTTGACTTTCTACTATTAATACATCCAATAAAATCCGAATCTAAATATCCAATCATTTTTAACTGATCAAATCTCCTAAATGTGAGCATATGATCCTTAGTTCCTTAAAGGTATCTCATCACTTTGTTTGCAGCATTTCAATGATCTATACTAGGGTTACTTTGATATCAGCCCAGCATTCCAACTGCGAACCTAATATCAGGTCTTGTGCAAGTTTGCAAATATATCAAACTATCTACAATAGAAGCATATGGACTAGATTCCATTTTATTACGTTTCAAATCATTCTTTGGACGTTGCATAAGACCAAACTTATCCCTTTTTTGTATTGAGATAATAACTACTGAATAGTTGTTCATATTAAATCTCAAAAGAATGTTTTCAATGCAAGCTTTTTAAGACAACCCTAACTTCAATGTAAGCTTTCTAAGACAACCCTAATAATCCATGTGATCTATTTCTAAATATTGAAATTCCAATCATATAGGATGCCTCTCTTATATCTTTCATCTTGAAATTCTTAGAGATAAAATCTTTAATCTCATATAAGATGCCCAAATCATTAGTATCAAGCAAATTATCATCAACATATAGAACCAAGAATATAAACTTTCTCCTAGTAATCTTTCGATAATACACTAATCAACGATATTTTCATGAAAACGAATGTTATAATGGCATCATTGAACTTAAGATACCTTTGCCTAAAAGCTTATTTAAGTCCATATATTGATTTCTTAAGTTTACACACTTTATGATCCTTTCTTTTCATGGAAAAACCTTTAGGTTTATCCATATAAATTTACTTAAGTAAATCCTTATTAAGAAAGGCTATTTTCACATCCATTTGATATAACTCTAAATCATATTGAACTACCAAAGCCATAATGATCCTTAATGAATCTTTCTTTGAAAGAAGTGAAAAGGTCTCCTTATAATCAATGTCATCCTTTTGAGTATAACTCTTAGCTACAAGTCTAGCTTTAAATCGTTTGATATTACCATTTAAGTCGTGTTTAGTCTTAAAGACCTATTTATATCCAACTTGTTTGGAACCTTTGGCAATTAATAATATCCTAGACACTATTTTCAACCATTGATTTTAACTCTTCTTTTATGACATTAATCCATTTATCAGACTTATCACTATTAATAGCTTGTTAAAATGAAACAAGATCTTCATCAATATCATAATCAAAATCTGACTCTTGCAAATAAACCACATAATCATCCAAAATAGTCGATCTTCTCACACTTACAGGTTTATTTAAAGTTATTCCACGTTGTTTATTTTTATCGACTAGTGGTAGGTTAGGTTCTTCATGGGGTACTTCTTCATTCAAATATTGTTCATTATTGTTTTGTTCTTGCCATTCTATAATAATGTTTGAAACAATTGTGGATGCAAGAATATTTATAGGTAATACAACATCAATCCTTATTTCATTAATATCAACAATTTATTTGTTAGCACTCCCACTAATTTCCCCATTCTCAATGAATTTGACATTACCTATCTTAATAATTCTAAAACTATGGTTTGGATAGTAAAACCTGTACCCTTTGGATTTATCTGGGTAATTAATAAAGTAACCACTGACAGTTCGATAATTTAATTTCTTTTGATGTGGATTATACACTCGTGCTTCTACTGGCAGCCCCAAACATGCATATGTCTTAAACTAGGTTTTCATTTAGTCCATAACTCAAAAGGAGTTTTAGGAATTGCCTTACTAGGAATCCTATTCAGCAAATATATTGCAGTTTAAATACATTTATCAATAAAGATTTGGATAATTGAGAATTACTTATTATACTCCTAACCATATCCATTAATGTTTTATTTTGCGTTTCTACCACAACATTTTGTTAAGGTGTGTCTAGCATAGTATACTGTGCACATATGTCATGTCTTTCTTCATGGAACTTTGCAAATTGACCTAGATTTTATCCTAATTCATCATACTTTTCATAATATTCACCACCTATATTAGACCTTACTATTTTCATTTTCTGTCTAGTTGCCTTTCAACCTCTTTAACAAACACCTCAAGGGCATTTACAAATTAAGATTTTTCATTAAGCAAATAGACATATCCATAACATGTAAAGCATCTATAAAGGTGATAAATGCTTTTCTCCACCAAAATATGAAGTAAAAAGGGTCCACATTAGTTAGTTTGTATTATTTCAAGAACATGAGCACTTCTTGTGGCTCCTTTCTTGTTATGTTTGATTTGCTTTCCCTTAATGCAATCCATACATAAACCAAAATCAATAAAATCTAGATTTGGTAGAATCTCATTCTTTACTAATCTTTGTAGTCTTTCTTTGGATACATGACCCAAACGTTTATGCCATGAGTAATAAGAGTTTTCAATTGTCATACTACACTTAATTCTAAAATTTTGATGAACACACATCAAGGATGCAGGGAAATCAACATCAACTTTCAATTTATATAAACTATCCATAAGAATTTTAGAACCAATAAAGGAATCATTTTTATTAAATAAATTGAAACATCCATTTCCAATCTCAAAAGTAAATCCATTAACATCAAGTTTTG
This sequence comes from Omphalea diandra, assembly GCA_949677035.1. NCBI lineage: Eukaryota > Viridiplantae > Streptophyta > Magnoliopsida > Malpighiales > Euphorbiaceae > Omphalea > Omphalea diandra. The sequence continues at coordinate 5,685 of CATIWR010214286.1, forward strand.
ATGTAGAAAATCAAATTTCTGGAAAGTGAAGGTATATAGAGAGTTTTGGTAGATCCATGTAATGTTTGGTATCTAAAACAAGATGATAAGTTCCTATGCCTTCAATTGGGGCCTTCCTTCGGTTCCCATAAAAAAGAAGTTCTCATATGCTCTGGATTATAAGAAATCTCCACATCACATTGGAAACATGAGTGGCAGCACCAAAATTCAACCACCAAGTATTAGAAGGAACTTCAGATAAGTTTGATTTAAAAATTACAAAAACATAATGAATGATACCTTTCTTTTTGAACCAAGCTTTTCATTTCAAGCAATCTTTTTAATAATGTCACTCTTTCTTACAAAAGTGACATTTATTTGCCTTTTTTTCTTCTTATTATCATCAGTGACCTATGTCACTTTAGCATGTCATTTCTTCTTAAATTTCTTAGATTTTGGTTTAAGAACTTTACCATCTCCTTGACCCACAAGGTTTACTGAATGAACTCATTGTGGCTTTAATCTCATTTCCTTTTGAGTAAGCTTATTAGCCAATTTAGTAACATCCCAATTATCCTAATAGTGTTATAGTTAATTTGAAAAGGCCTATACTCTTGAGGTAATGAGTTCAAAATGAATTTTACAAGAAAGAAGTCATCCATAGCCATCGATAAGGTCTTAAGTCTTATTGCAATATTAGGCATATCGAGGATATGACGCTATACTTTGTTACTTACCATACTTGATGGTCATGAGTTTAGCCATTAGTGTCCTTATAAGTGACTTATCAACAAAACAAAAGCGCTCTTTCACAAGCTTAAGGTATTCTTTAGCAATTACAATTTCTAGAAGAGTAGACTTCACATGAAACTAAGGCATAATCTATTAGATTTGTCCCATGCTTTATGTTTTTCTAAACCTCATTGTTCATATCAGTAGTATTACTAGGCTCTTCTAATTGTGCCAAGTTAATATCCAATACACCTAAATGAAAAATGACTTGTTTACGGGATTCATAGAAGTTTAAACCATTAAAGACAATAACAATAGAAGCATGCAAATGTAAGGAAACAACTGCAAATAAATAAATGCTCACTAAATTAACAAATTCATATAATTAAACACATAAAATATATTGTAGGTCTCCTTTGGGTAAACACAACAATAAATCATCATAATTAGAATGCTATTCAAACTTCATAAGGTAATTAAATAAACTTTATCAAATATATATAATATCTTTGGATATCCATAATACCTTTGTCAAAAGAATATTAGATTTTCTCCTTTATGATTATTAGTTATAGAATACCAATTTACCTTGGGGCAAATTTTTTATTTCTAACAACCAATAAATCTTTATGACTTAAACAATAGCATTCTATAAAATTTCATAAATTATATGACCCTACATTAAAACTAGTTTGGCCACTTTGGTGACTAACAAACTAATTTAATCTTAATATAACTAAATAATAATACTATTAAAATAATTAACATCCCATAATATCTAAAGAATGAATATGGAGGAAAACGTTATTTGAGGTCAAATATATAATAGACCAACTCGAAAGAAATCAAGACTTTTGGTATTAATTGTTCAAAATAAAATTTTAATGATCAAAAGCCTTCTTTTTTTTTTTAATGTCGAATTAAAACATTAAAATAAAAGAGCATCAATAATTTCAACCAACACCCATTGATCATCAACATAAAATAATTATCCATCTTAATTTAGAATCAATCAATCATAATATATGAACAAATTATTTATTCAAAACTCTTACTTTGATACCACATGTAAAATTAAAATTTAAGGCAATATAATCACATCATAATGATCACAATTATAGGATCTTGAATAAATAATTAATTACATAAAGTAAAATATAAAAATACTTACTTAATGCAGAATTCGATATAACTATAAAGAGCATTGAATTTGGTTGAATTTTGGATACCCTTCTGATTAAAATTAGTTTCTTTCCCTTAATCTTAATTTTATGTAGTATATAAATTTGATAGAAAAGTGTTGACATAAATCTGTTAACCTTAATAAGTGGGGAGATGACCTATTCTATACATATAAAGAGAGTTTTAAACATGGTATGTCCATCAAATACTAAAATCAATGGCTTGAATTTGTTTCACCAGTAAATAAGAACTTTAACTAAATAGGTACCTATAGAAACCCAAAACAAATATAAAACTATAGGAACTTTAAACAAATAGGAAACTATAGGAACCTTAACTAAATGGAAAACTAATTTAAAATATTAAATGTGGCCTCAACTTTTGGATTACACACATACATATATATAGGTGATGTTTCAATGGTTACTGCAATTTTTAATCATTCATGTTTATTACACTTTGAGCCTTTATATTAAAAATTCAATGGTTTTGATCATTATAACTTACAATTAATACTTATATTGAAAATCATAAGCATTTATTATTTAAATATAAAAACAATAACCATCTATGAAGTCGTATCTCTCTCTCTCTCTCTCTCTCTCTCTCTCTCTCTCTCTCTATATATATATATATATATATATATATATTATGTGGCAAACTCTTTCTAAGTTAGTGTCATATGACAAACTTTTAGCAAACTTATCATAAATTTACTTAAATATATTGTTATTTCAATTAATTATAATTATAGAAATTTAATATATTATTAAATAATAAATTCACATTTATTATTTTTTACTGTTATATAATAATATTAAATGAATATGGTAAAAAATATATAAAATAATTAATATATGTAAAATTTTTTTATTCTATGTGTCAAGCTCTCAAGAGAGTGTTATGTGGCAAGCTCTTAACAAACTTTCCAAGAGATTGTCCCATGGTAAACTCTTGGGGAGTTGGGAGCTCAACTTGCTATATATATATATATATATATTACGAAGCTATAATAATTGATGAACGTATATTGAAAATTAAAGGATTTTGCTTTTATCATTATTAATTATTACAGCTGAGATATTAGGTTTAACTTATTTAGAAAAATAACTTAAGAAATTTCCGTAACTATTATTTAACATTTGGTGTTGAATGAGAGAAGTTATTTGAAAAACAAATTTTGAACTACTATAATTACATATAAGTTTTTTCTTTTTAATTTTGAAATAAAATTATTATTATTATTATTATTATTGAAATTTGAACTACAATATGTATTTCTAAATAGTTTGACCTTTATAATAAATTAAAATTTTTTTGTGAACATTAATAAATTAAACTTTTGTAGAACTAGTTGCAAGTTATGAATCACGGAATCAATATTTTGAGATTCTTCCTAAAAATGGCTAAAAAAATTAAAGATTTAAATAATTATCCACCTTCGTTATAAAAATTTAAAAAAGAAAAAAAAAATTACTTATCTAGGATAAAGGACTTGAAATTGGCCCAAGATAGAAAGGGCCTAACGCCTAAAACATTGGTGACAACTTTATTTTAAATGGCAAGTGGGGTAGACCTCATCTATCAATTGCCCTTGACAAAAATTTGAAGAGCAAACCCATCCAATGCCGCAAGAAATATTCCATCCTCCTTATCAGAAGAATTAAAGATTTCTCATACCCACACAAAATCGTATCCAATTGAGTACCCCTATGGCGTAGTGCCATGTCAGCAACAAGTATCCAGGTGTATCCAATTCTAGCATTGTGAAGCCATACCCGTGGCTATGGTGCATAATTGCTTACTCAATTTTATATTGGTTTTAGATCCCAAAAAGACATACTAATAGAAGTCATCATAGAAAGAGGAGGAAAATAATACTGTAGGTGACAAAATTTTCCTTCAAAGGAGCAAATGGCAGCCTCTATGATGACCACTCTCCCACAATTCAATGGCCTAAAACCCCAATTCTCAGCTGCCCCTCTGAAATCCCTGGTGAGTGATCTTCATAAGACAAGGAATCATTTCTACTTTCTAACTTTATTTTTGGTTGCATCATCCTTTTTCATTACCAATAACAAAGAATCATAGTCCTCAAATATGATCTAATGCTTTATGCAGGCAGCAGTTCAACCCATGAGGAGAAAGGGAAATGGAGCCTTGGGTACTCGCATGGATTTCATTGGTTCGCCCACAGATTTGGTAAGTAGTTCATTATTTTTTCATGTTAAAAAGCTAAAAACTTAATTATTAAATTATCTCATTAATCGAGTGTCTATCTTATAATTTTTTTTTTCCACTCATTTTAGAAATTTTCCATATCATTAGTGGAAACAATTACAAGGCAAGTGGTCCATACTGATTATTTTGCTCATGACAAAAGTTGATACGAATTAATTTGACAGATAATGGTGACCACTACAAGCTTAATGCTATTTGCTGGGAGATTTGGGTTGGCTCCATCAGCAAACAGGAAAGCAACTGCGGGCTTGAAGCTTGAAGTGAGGGACTCAGGGTTGCAAACTGGTGACCCAGCTGGTTTCACACTTGCTGATACCTTGGCATGTGGAGTTGTTGGTCACATTATGGGTGTTGGGATTGTTCTTGGCCTTAAGAACATTGGTGCACTGTAAAAAAGAAAAATAAAAGAATATTTGAACATCTAAATTAAATGTTCTTTCTCTTAGATCTATCTTGCACTAATTCTTCTACTTGTAAATGCTTATTTGCGCCATCTTTTTCATAAGCCTAAAAGATTAAACAAGACAAAACTATCATATCATATATCCGGAAGAAATCCAGTCAAGAGACATCACCGAATTAGTGGCACTTGACTCCATAGTTCTCCTTGGCATATATTTATTCAGTTTTATTAATGCAAAATATCATAAATGATTGAATCATGCACAATAGGACTACAATTTATAATGAAATGTAATTAATTGTATTTAAACCGTAATGGTATTAAACTATTGTATTGGGGTAAAGTTTTAATATTTTTAATGATATTAGTAGAGTATGACTTAAATTTTTTACGGTCCCAATTAAAACAAATTTTGCGAGAGAAGAAAAAAATTCAATTATTTTTAATAGAATTTATTAAATTTAGTAATAAAATCCATTTATTTATAATAAGTTTAACTTAATTGAGTTATTAATAACATTTTTTAATTTTTTATCAATCACTTTTTAAAGTGAAAAATTGAATTTTTTTTTTAAAAAATATAATCTTTCCGAATAAAAGAATTATTAAAACAAGATACATGTTTTTAAAATTCTTTCAAAATTTTAGTTTTCAAATGGGTCTATATGATTTGAAAAAGACTTTCTAATTATATTTGATAGAAATGTTTTATAAAATGGGGAATGATCATTTTTAATATAGTGTAAAACTCTTACTTTAGAATTATTCATAATTTAATTTGAAGTTGATGGCTTTACTCATAACAAGAGTCCAAATTTATGGAGTTCTTGTCTATCATCGAGAGATTTATTGATATCATTGAAGGCATTTTTGTGGTATATTAATATTGATGTAAAATTAATAGATAATTTAGTTATATCTAAATAAAAATGAGAGTAATAATTTTTTCTTTATTACAAGTAATATGCATTGTGTTGTAGTTGTGCAAGACCATGATACATGAGTTGGAGTGTGTTATGTGTTAATCGTGAGGATGACAATCCAAGAATACAGTAAAATGAGTTTTTCAAAAGCTCGAAAACTCCTTAAAGCTTTAGCTTTTAAGTTATTGCATATAATTGCATTTCTAAATTTACTCTCTCACACAAGAATTAAACAAAGTAGAAAAAGAAGAAAAAGAGACACAAGATTTATACAAGTTCGAAAATAATCCTCCATATCCTTCTTAAATTTTCACTTATATTTTTTATTATATTTATTTTCTTAATAGGCTCAAGGCAAATTTTCTATACTTTCCTTTGACTAACCTCAAGAGAGAGAGAGAGAGAGAGAGAGAGAGAGAGAGAGAGAGAGAGAGAGAGAGAAACCAAACACTCCTTTTTTGAATAGATTCAAGAGAGCAAAATCGTTAAGTGCTTTTGCTGGCTAAACGTTACCCTAATAAGCATCTAAGCTTTTAGTAGGCAACAATTATAAAATTATGACCAAAGAACATCTAACTCTCATAAATACAAAATATGTTCTTTAACCTCCCTCTACCTAAATACAAGATTAAACTCTTGGATGCCTTTTACACTTCTCTTACAATTTACAAGACTAGGTAACCGTGTAAAGGTTCTACGTGATGTTCTCATATAGGTTTAGTCTCAAAAACTAGTTGTTGGAGATATATTTCACTTTTTTAAAAGGTCTATCAAAATAGTTGTTTAGGCATTTGACTGAAGGTTTAGACAAAATGAAATAGGTGTCCACTTGATATGAATGAGGTTATTCATTTGGCCTTTTTAATAATTCCTTTCTAGGTCTTCAGACTTCTTTCGTATGTTGACATTCCTCGATATGAATGGTTGTTCCATTTTGTCATTTATTTTTTATTCAAAATTCTCTATGTTGAATGGGGTAATTTCAAACTTGAGCGAGTGCTCCATTACCTATGGCAGGTATTCCATTTTCAGAAATGATTCATTCCACTATACTATAATATCTCAATATTTTAGAATTTTGAAACAGTATTTGTTTTTAAAAAATTAATACTTATTTAGAGATTTAAGAAAATTTATTTCTACTAAGAAGTTAAAATAAATTATATGTATATATCATATTTTTAAAAAATGTGTAAAAATCTAAATTTAGATACTATTATAAACTAAAATAATTTTTGCCAATAATACATCTATTTTCTATTGTAATTTAATTATCTTGTTAGGTGGCACAACAAATCAACCATTTTTTTTTTTAGTTTTCGACTTCCTTGAAACTACTTTATCTTATCCCTTTACGTTTGTAAGACCCGAAACTTAGTTCTTAGGGTCTCTCATAAATAAGGACTCCTTCCTCTAATTGATGAGCTTGAGAAGGCTAAATTTGATGAAATGATAATGATTTTAATGATATAATGATGATTAAATAAGATATAATATGTGTTAGAAAGGATGACTAAGAGATATGAAGATGAAAGATATTGAGTCATAAGAAGAAAATAAGTGTAAGTTATGATGCATAAGTGATTACTTGTAAAAAATAATGATTAATGAACATGCATCAATGATGGTATTAAAGGTTTAATAATGAAAAATATGCCAATGTTATATGTGAAAGGAAGTTTTGTTAAAGTACATGTTAAAAAGAAATGAAGGATGATGGAAGCTAAGGTATAAGCCAAGTTAAGAGCATGATCTTCGATGACTAATAAGGTATGTAAGCATGCTTAATGTGTGATTAAATGACATTTTAATTAATTATTTTAGATGTATATTAGATGTCTAAAGTTGGTATTTGAAGTGTCTTGAATAAAGGAAGGAAGAGTTGGATAGTTGCATATCGACCTTGTTTTAATCTTGTTGTCTTTATTTGTTTAACGTGTGCCTAATGTATATTTAAATGATATGACAAAAATGTCTTTTAGATGAGTTTTAGATGTCTAGATTTGGTATTTGAAGTGTCTTATAGGAAGGAGGAAAGAGTTAGAAACAAAGCTTATATAAGTTGTATGTTTACTTCCATAACTGGTATGTTTTGAAAGATGCATATTGGTGGACTTTATGAAGCATTTTTGGCAATTTATCTTTGTTAGGCATAAATTATTAACCAACAAGGCAAAATATTGAAGCAAATAATGCATGAAATGTAGGAAAAAAAAGAAAAAAAGAAAACTCTTGGTAGTCGAACCTCAATTTAGTAGCTAAAGATGCCCAATTTAGTTTAAACAAGCTAACAAAATTGATCTTTTACACCCTCCAAACTATCTCACCACCTCCTTGATTTTATTTACAAAATTAAACATCAAATTTTATTAGTTTTCATTAGTCCAAAACTCACCAAAATTCGCCCAAATCCTCTTTTCCATCCATGACTACCAAATCAAGCCAGAAGAATCAAGTTTACTCATTTATCTTTTTTCATCTTTAAAGCAAGTTGGTGACTTTCTCCTTCTGATTTTAAGTTATAATCTGTCATATTTCTAGTATATTTTTTCTACATGTAAATAAGTATGTTTATGGCATTTTTGAGCTTGATTGTGATGGGAGAGATGAAGTGTGGTGATAGTATAACATAAAAGATGGTATTGTCTTCAAAAGGAGTTTTAGATGTACTTGTGTGGGCTATTTTTCTTAGTTCTTGATGTTTGATGATTACTAATATTTTAGTAGGAAATTGAGTTTTATTGGTGTTTACACCTTAGTTGAACTAAAAGAAATATTAGTGTAGTATACAATTGACGCTTTAAAAGGTGTTGATATATATGGATTGATTATATGAAATCTTGGTGATTATTGACTTATTAAATATTAATTGACATCCTAAAATTCTTGTTTATGATTAGAATTGAGGCTTGAAGGATGTCAAATACCTAAGTTGTATTGAGTTAAATATTGATGTCTTAATAAGCTTATGATTTTTTTTTTTTATGTAAATGAGGTTTAATTGCAAGGATAATCAATGTAGTTTGAGTTCTTTGTTATTATTTAAGTTCTTAAATATTGTATAACATTATAAGCCTGAGGTTTAAAGTTGTATTCAAGTGTTGAAAGATGTCTTACATCCTAGTTAAGATGAGTTATCGATTTCTTAATGCAAATATGGATTGGTTATAATAAGAAATGAGTCTATTGATGAATTTAGAAGTATAAATTGATGATTATGGAATAAGTTAAGGATTATAATTAGGACTTCTACATGATTTAATGGTGATATTAATATTGATATTATGAATGAGATAAAAGTAAAATGGTGTCAATTAGCTAAGTATAAAGGAATAGTTAAGTTATAAGTTAGAGATAATGAAGTTATGTTTGACTGCTTGATTGATATTTAGGACTTCATTATCCTTATAAGGGTTTTTGCCCTGTTATGTTATATGTTATATTTTAGTTATATGTTCTATGGATGAGTTTAAGTAGCTTTCCATATTTTAGATGTGTAATGAATGTCTTTGTTTAGGCATGTATGTGGATGAGATGCTTAAAAGCAAGTAAAGATAAAGCTGGGAGCGAGTAAGGCTAAGTGAAGAGATAGAGAAAGGGCAAAGCCAAAGCGAAGAAGACTTATGGCTAACAATGAAAGGTGAGGGATTGTAGTTGCTTTTCATTTTCCATTACATATATGCATCATGTGTTTAAATGTATAGGCCATAGTAGGCCAAGATATGTTAATATGAAAGTCATATTCATTTTTATGAGACAAAATAAAATGTTATGATGCAAATACTATGTATAAATGCTATGTGATGTGAGGATAATTCAAAGGAGAATTGAAAATATAAAGGCTCATAGCTAGATATGAAAGGATTGAAACCTATGTCAAATAAATAAATAATATGTATGCATAACACGACTAGTAAGGAAACTCTCCTGTGTAAGAGAAAGATATGGCTAGTGAGGTAACTCTCCTATAAGTACACGGCTGGAGATACAACTCTCTTATGTGAGAAAGATAAAGCAAACCATAAAGAGATTCCCATGGACTTGACTATCCACTTTTATAATGATGTGCCAAGCAAATATTGTATGTAACTTCCTCAATCTAATTCATTTGCATTTTAATTGTGTTATACTTACATATATGCATCACATGTCATAGGCATGACAATAACACTTACATCGGTGCATTTGAGGCATTTGAATATGAATATGATATTTGCATAGTTGCATAACAAATTGTCACATGTGGCATGCATTTTATTATAACTTAAGTGGGGATATCTTGGAACTTATTAAATTTATAAGAATTTGATGGAAATAAGTAAAGGAATAAAGGAGATGAAGGAATGAAAAAAAGGACTACAAGAGAAAATTAAAACTTCTAACCAATAGGAATAAGCCACCAATCTTTTGTCTATTAAAATAAGAATAAAAATTAGAATTCTTTACCATTATAGGTTGATAAGGAAGGAGAAAAAAAGGTAGGATACAGTAGAAAAGGGAAAGCAAATAAAGAAAGAAAGCAAGAAAAGAAAAGAAGAGAAGAGAAGAGGAGAGAAGGAAGAAGAAGGAGAAAAATGGAGAAAAATGGAGAAAAAAAAAGTTAACTAGGAAGGAATCCTGAGGTTCTATGTGATTTTATATTTGTTTTCCCATGAAATTTCTCCTCCATGGAATATTAATTATAGACCATTAGAGGTAATTATAAAGTAATTGTAGTTAGGATTCATGTGTGAGAAGTTGTTGGGAGTGAATATGAGCTGAATATATTTTTATTCTATTTTAAAGGTATACTGTTGCACTGACGATTTCATAACCCTATAAGGTGAATTAGGTGAAGTGAAAAACATGAAAGTTGTAGCTTTATGTCTTATCTAAATTTTTATAAAATGTTTTAGCTAAATAATTATGTGTGAAAGATATTGTATCTTGATTGTTATTGTTTCCTATTGAAACATGCTCAGTTTATTAGTTCTATTTTCTAAGTATTTGATGGGTATATAATAGGAATTAGCTGAAGTGCAAAACATGATAGTTGTAGCTTTATGTCTCATATAAATACTTATAAAATAGTTTTTCTTAATATTTTGTGTGTTAAGAGATATGACTTCTTGATTAGGACTGATTATGAACTTGCTCATGCTTGTAAAGTTTGAGATTGCCTAATTATTTTAAGGACTTAGAAGCTGAACTAGAGAAAGTGTAAAACATGAAAAATGTTCCTTTATATTTTAACTAATTATCTTTAAAACCATTTTTCAATTAGACATCTATGTTCTGAGATATGGCTAAGTTTATGGGTCTATTTAGCATATAATTGTAACAAGAATAAGGCAAAGTTGTAAAATTCATCATAAATTATATATTATATATTTTGGGCTGAATTTTTGATATGTTGTACCCATACATGTCTAGTTTAAGTAGAAATAAGAATCATGTTATTTAAATGTTTAGGGCAAAAGTAATTATAGAAACAACCGACAAAGGTCATGATATTTTACTAGAGCACACATGCAAAAAAGGATAAAAGTCTCACATGCAAAAAAGGATAAAGTCTTACTTGATTGAGTGTACTAAAATAGGTACTCAACGTGTTGAAGATAATATTGAAAATAAGTCGCGACCATCTATTGCTTAATAGCTTATAGATAAATGTAAGTAGTTAATGGTACTTAAACATGTGATTGGTTAAATGTTATGAACTTATACTATATGATTTGAAATTTTGTTTAATGAGATGATTTTGATGGATAATTTGATAAAAGGATTGCTAGATTTTTGAATTATTTATTTTTATGAGATGTTGATAGATTGTGGCTTAAGAATGAAAATATGTTGTGATATGATTTGCCAAGGTTGATGGGTGTTGTTATTAGTCATTATATTGCCAAAATTTTATTGGATTTATAAATGAATTAATAAAGGACTATTACTTGATTTTGTTTTAGCAAGTAACAACATGTGATAGCCTATGTGGTAACAACATTTGATAGTCTATGTGGCAATGATATCTATAGTTTGTGCGACAACAATATATGATAGCCTATGTGTAACAACATTTGATAACTTGTGTGCATTGATATCCTATAGTATGTATGGCAACAAATATGATAGCCTGTGTGGCTACAAAATATAATAACCTATATGGCAACAACATATGATAGTCTATACGACAATAATATTTAATAGCTTATGTGGCATTAAAGATTAGAAATTCTTTATTTCATGCATGGATGAGTTATTTATATTTAAATTATTATTATGCTATTGTGATTAAAGTATCATTAAGTATTTACTTACTAAGTATGCAAGCACACTCATTTGCATTTATCTTTTTTTTCAAGAAGAGTATATAAGAGATTGCATCCAGTCTACATTTTGAAGTTGTTGTCTGGTAGTTTGACAATGGTTGGGCCAGTATACTGTCTTTTAGCGTTTTATGTTTTTTTAACTATGGTTGTTTTGTTATAAGTAGTTACTATGTTGTAATATAAGATATATAAAATGTTCAAAATAATGAAGAAGAGTCTTTTAATGATAATGGGATGTCATGAAAGAATTTTAATGATGTTATGTCACTTTAGTACTTCATGCTCTATGAATGAGTTAATATATATGATTTGAAAATGATTATTAAGTGTGACTTAACAACTCAAGCTACTTAACAAATTGAGTAAAGTTAGACAAACAAAATCTAAGAATTCGGATGTCACATTGTATGCAAATTTTATGTCGTATAGATAGAAAGGCATTCATGTGATGGCATGCGAGCATGCGTATGGATAATATAAATTTCTCACTAAGTGTACCACAAAGAGTTTGCCACTACACACGCGCAGGTTGTGTTATAGGTTAAGCATAGGACTAATGCCATGGATACATGCTTGAGGTTAAAAGCTAGAGATAAAGTTTTAAATAATGTATCACATATTGTCAAGGCAATACATTGTTTATTTTGTATATATATATATATATATATATATATATATATATATATATATATATAATTGAAAGAGTTATAAATATATTAAGCAAATGTTAAGTTATATCACATATTTTTAGTAATCTTCGTTGATATGTGTACATCTAAGGTTAATACGATATAAAATCAGTATGTGCATGATTAAAGGAAATGGTGTTAAGGCATACAAGGATTTGTGGTCATGTAAGATAAATGTTGAATACTTATTATAATGAAATAATGCTATAATTAGAATGACCTTAAGTAGACCCATGATGATTTTAGCATTGTCTAAATGGGAGAGTTTAATGTTTAATGATATGTACATAATGAAAGTTAGAAAATGAAAAGATAATAAAGAATCATTGGTGAGTCTAGACTCCCTCCTTATGACATGATAAGAAATGAATTAAATGGCTATAGCATAATGTAAGAAAGTATTTTTATGAAATAATTAGAATTTAACTTAGCTTAAATTCATACCTTCCATTTATATTATGCAAAGAATCTAAAGTAAGGCAAATAAAACTAGAAATGTTTCAAGGCCAATAAGTATAAGTTTTAGATTTCAGATATTAGAGAGCTAGAAATGGGCTTCACTTATGAGCAATTAAGATTGTTATGGGTTCTAGAGGTCTTAAGCCTTCTCATTTTCTAGTGCTGGTGTGATCCAGAATCTAGGTCGTGATGGTAATTCTCTATATTCTTATTCTTATATCATTATTGCCGTCCTTCTGATATTTGCATAATCAACAAAATAAGCAAGCTAAAAGCTAGTCTTAACTTTAGTTGCACACATAATTATTTCTCTTTCTTTCCTTGATCAGTGATCTTATATCAAGGAATATCATGCGTTTGACATAACTTTTCTATCACAATTCTTATTGTTCTAAAAGACATCATACTTGAATACTGTCAGATTGATCACCTCTGTGCAAAATTATTAGCTCTTCTTTCTTCTTCATTCATGTAAGTCTGATTCTTCCGTATTATACTTTGTTAATTTCTAATTGAGATTTGAAGTCACCAGTGCCTTGCTTATATTGTCCAATCATTTAGAATTTATCTTCCCTTAGTTTTGTATTGTAAACATTTTATAGTGTCGCGTGTTATTACATGGCCAAACTTTGAATCTTAGAGAATGCCATGCATGCATATACCAAGCTCCTTTTTTTTTTTTTTTTTTCCTATCTTGAATACTAGACATGTGGAAAATTATGGCCATATGTTTTTACATTTGACTTATTACAAATAACATTTTTATTATCTTCAAATTTCACTTATGACAGATTCAACATTTAACCTTCAATTCTCTTTCCATTTATGCATCTCTCTTATCTGCTCATTAACTCTTCTTTTTCTTTTCTTTTTTAATTCATTGTTAGGCTTGTACCAACCTTTATAATAATGTTTAATTCCTGGTTAAACTAAATTCATAATCATATTCAAAATAGAATAGAAATTCAAATCGGTGTCATCAATCCAAATCCAATAATACAAAAAATAACTTTCAAGTTTGGGTGATTTCCCCTTAATTATAGTTCTCATAATAATCACTAATTTATTTCCCCTTAATTATAGTTCTCATAATAATCACTAATTTCTTAAAACATTAAATTTCAACTAAAATTAAAAGGGCTCAAAACATAATGACACTGGAATAAAAATAGGTTGTTATTCTAATGACATACATAAATATATGTTTTTTTATTAAATCAATTGTGCCATTAATACCTTATTTCTTTGTCATTTTCTAATTTTTTAATCATCAAAATCATCATTATTACCTACTAGTTAAATTCATTTTTATGATAAAGTCCTTCGAAATATATTTCATGCAATTTCATCAAATTCTCTTTCAATTTATGTATTAACTAAACCGGTTTCATTAATCAAGCTTTAGGGTTAATCTTTTTTTTCATTTCTCAATACATGAAACATAGGTCCATACTCTAAAATCTTACATGCAAATCAACCAAGACGCTAAAAGGAGAAGAAGAAATTGTCAACAATTATTTGTTCTATAGCATTAATATAAATCTAACTACAACACTCTTCAAGCATCAATTGCATGCAACATATTTAGTCATTTGAGAATCGTAAAGAAGTCCTAAAATATAATTAAATCATCACTTACATGATCAGAAGCCATACTATTATATTTCAACTATTAGGCAATGAAAACATGACAAATCAAATAGAAATTAAAAATAAGAATTATAGTTATATGATGTACTTTACTAATGAACTATCCAAAAGCACACCAAAAAGAAAAAAAAAATCTACAATATTGCTCTAGGTCCAAGTCCAATTGATAGATAATACTGAGAAAAATATTTAGAGTAAAAAAATTTCTTGATAATGGTACCTGACGTGAATAAAAAGAAAATAATGAAAAAACCATTAAAACAAAATTTAAACGAAAAGGAAATATTAACTATCTATTTAAAAAAAAAATAAGGCAATGAAAACATAACAAACTGGATAGAAATTAAAAAAAGAATTATAGATATATGGTGTACTTTAGTAATGAACTATTCAAATCACATAAAAAAAAATGGCTTATTGGCTCATAAAATTCAAATTTTTTTTGAGTTTTGACAAAATTGGATAATCATTTTATTTTTATAAAATTTTAGTAAATCTAGACAAAATTCAAATTGTTCAAGATAAAGTAATATATTAAGTGGCGTAACAAACCAACTGACATGAATTTTTATTAAAAAACTAGTAAAATTAGTTAACATTAGTTATTAATATTATTTTAACTCAATATTTTAAAATTGATCAAAATAGAATGATACATCATGTGACATGACAAACCAACTAATATAAATTTTTATAAAAAAAATTAGTAAAATCAGTTAACATTAGTTATTAACATCAATTAACATTATTTTAACTCAATATTTTAAAATTGATCAAGATAGAATGATATATTACAAGAGCAAACAAACTAACCAATATGAGTTTTATAAAAAAAAAGTAGTAAAATCAATTAATATTAGTTATTAACATCAATTAACATTATTTTAACTCAATATTTTAATGTGTTGCCTTATCCTATTCTGATAAATTTAAATTTTGGTTAGATTTGTCAAAATTTTATTAGTTTTGTCTAATTTTGCCAAAATTAAAAAGATTGATCAATTTTGTCAAAATTCGAAAAGATTTGAATTTTAAGAGTTTGTAAGCCAAAAAAAATTCAATATTACTCTAGCTCCAAATTCAATTGACAGATAGTATTAAGAAAATTGTTTAGAGCAAAAAAAATCCCTTGATAATGGTACCTAATGTGAATAAAAAGAAATTAACACAGCATTTAGTAAAATGAAAATGTTAACTATCTATTTAAAATAAAAAGTGTTAAATAAGTAGTGAAGCAGGATGAGGATGAAAATGATGACTTAAAAAATATAAAATTTGTCAATAGTACTTGGAGATTGATCCTTCCTATATTAGATTTCATAATAATTTAACGATTAAAAGAACTTTGAAATTTTAATGGAATTTGTGAGCATTTAAAATATTTGAAAATGGAAGAGAATTTTTTATTTATAAAATTTTTAGACCAAAAGAGTTGTTAACAAATTTCAAAAAAGATTAACAATATAAATCTTATATTATATTATTTATTTATTTTGTTTTAATTTTAAACTTTCAAATTCAAATATTGAATCCATTTATATTTATAGAATCTTATTAAAATTAGTTATACAATTGAAATTTATACTAAAAATTTTAAAATTAATTTTATTTTAATTTTAACTCTATATATTGATTTAAGTTTATGTTTCATTTTTAAAAAATAAAAGTAAAAATTGATATTTCAAATTCAACTCAAAATAATAATTCAAACTGCTAATCTATGAAAGTATTTTTTTATAAAAAAAATTTCAAATTCAAATTTTGGATTTAATCTGAATTTATTTTATTTGAGTTTCAAATTATATTATCATATGTACCTCAAGAAATCACTGGAATTTCGAAATAATATTTTTCAAATTTCATTCATGATTTATCACATATATAAAACTCTTGAATAAAAAATTCAGAATTGAAAAGTAAATTAATGTGTAATGTCTATTTTATACTATATTTATGATTCATAAATTAAGTCCAAATTTAGTTTCTAAATTTCAAATTCAAAATTGAATTTAAATTTTTTAATTTTACACTCAATTGTTATAAATTTTCAATTAAATTAGTATTTAATTATGGATTGATTCTATTTTCAAAATATATTCTCAAAGATAAACGAAAAGTATAAATTTTTAAAATTAATTCATAGTCAAATTTTATTTATGAAATATAGTTCAAGATTTAGATAAAAAAAAGTTATTCCAAAATCAAAATAGCAATTAAGTAGGTTAAATTTAGCTATCACAATTATATATAAACTTATGATTTAAAATTTTATTTTAAAGTCAACTTTTCAAATAGTTAAATTCACTTGAATAAACATCTAAAAATTTGAATTCTTATATTAAAAATATAATTGGTCAGTAAATTATCTAGTTTTTACTTTACTATCACATTAAAATGTCATTATAATGTTTCTTTTTAGAGAATTTAATAGCTAATAAGTTTCAAATTTTTCATAATCCAAGTGGACTAATTCCAAAGGATCAAATAACAATGTTTCATGCCTCTCTATTTTTATTTATCTTACTTTTAGTTTTTAGTTTTACATCTTATGTTTTTATTTGTTAGGTACTTTATTCAAATAATAACATTCATTTTCTTTTATAAAAATATCTCATGCACATCAGAATTATTTTATGGTCCTATATAAAAATATTAATTACAATCAACTTTAATTTCTTAATTAATATATTTTTGAAATTTAAGTACTTGAAAAAAATATGCACTAGAACAACATATTGGCAACAAATATTTGCTAGTTGCAATTACTTTTTTTTATATATTTATTTGTGATAGCATAATCTCTCTTGTTAATTTTTATGATTATATGATTGAATAATAGCAACCAAAAAACTTTAACACAAATAAATTTTTAGCGACAACAATACACATTTAATTCAAATATTAATCTTTTGCAAGAACAAAAATAATTTTGTGGCGAAAATTTTTAGCACCGAAATTTCCTTCCAAAAAATTAATTGCAACAAACAAAATAAATAGTTACAATGAATATTTCAAGTTATCACTAATACTTAAATTAGCAATTCAAATTTTTGTGATAACAAATGATTTTCCTAGCTAATAATCCTTTTATCAACAAAAAAAGTGTTGTCGCCAATGTTTTGTCACAAAAAATATTATTTTATGTAGTGTTTAGGCACCAAAAAAAATAATATTTTTTTATAGTGTAAGTTAGAGCTAATGAAAGTTATATTTACGTGCTTGATTAATGTTTATGACTTCATTATCCTTATAAAGCCTTTTACCCTATTATGTTATATATGTTATGTTACATGTTTTGTGGAATATTGATACGGTCCAAGGCCAACACCAATGGATCAAGTACGCAAGTGCATCTATCGAGTATAATATAGTGTAGGAAAATCAAGTGTCGATCCCTCAAGAACTAAAAGTATTAGTATTAGTATTAGTATTAGTATTAGCTCTTTCTCTATTATTTAACTGGTAAATTTAAGTGAATTAATTAACTAATTAAAAACTAAAATAAAAGAATTCAACAAACTATAATAATGAAAATATGAACTAGAGAGTGAGAAAAATGTAACCAGTATAATAAATGACACTCAAATATTGAATCTCCCAAAGACTTATTAAGAAATTAATTTTCCAACAATACAATCTAATTTAATATTTATGAAACCGTGAAAATCTCTTTAGTATGTTAAATTCCTTCTCAAGATTATTAACATCTAATTCTAGGTTGATTAATTCTAATCTCTTCCTAATTAAAACCCTAAAATCTTATTATAGTTCTTTTGAATTTCACTATTAGGTTTGATCCTAATCCAGAAGATTTATGTTATCCTATTTCTAGGGATACATGCAACTCCTTTCACTTGTGGGAAATCTATTCAATAATTTAATTTCTCAATCTAAGTTTAAAGTATTATAAAACAAGAATCAATATTCTGGATATATCAATTCAAGGAGATAAAAAGCAAACACAATTGAATTTCATAAATAATGAAAAGATTGTATTATCAAAAGAAAATCACAATTCAAAACTCATCTTAGGGTTCATCATACCCACGTGCCTAACTAATTTAGTTTATAATGGAATTACTAGCCAACATCAAAATAAAAAGAAAATAAAATAAAAAAAGTTTTTATGATAAAACCCTTGTATTCTTCAATTCTCTTCAAGATTGATGGTTGGTCAATAATTCTCCTCTTGTGGACAATTTCTTCTCCAAAAAATAAAAAATAAATAAAAGATTTTTTTCTAGAAAAATAAAATAAATAAAAACTCTTTTCAGAAAATAATAATAATCCTCATAAACAAAACCTCCTCCTTTATTTATAATCTCATGCTCTCCGTCAAAATAGGAAAAACATATTTCCCCCCTCCATTTAGGAAAATAACAAATAATAAACTCTCCTATTTTAAAAGGACCCAGTGAAACTTCAAATTATGCATAGACTCCTCTTTTGCACGGACACTTCCTAAAATGTATAAAGAAGGGACTGAATTTCTGACTGGGAAAATATCAGAACTGATTCATGAATTGTCAAATTTCTATTGATCCCTAAACTTTTGAAACTACACAATTCCACCCAAACATTCTCATAACTCATCAATCAGCTCCATATGTTAGGATTTCCTATAAAATCACAAATTAACAGCCAAAAGTGAGACATAATCTAGTATGTTTCTCCCAAATTAGACTCGATTAATAATAAAACATATCCTAAAAATACTAAAATAAAAAACTATCAAATTTTCTCACACTTAGCATTTTGCTTGTCCCCAAGCAAAAATATTAAGCTAACAGAAAAAAAAAAATGAACAAAAGACTCAAAACAAAACAACAACAAAAAAAAAAACACTAAGCACAAAACACATAAAGCCTAACACAATTGACTCAAAAACACATTTCATCCTCTCATCAACATCCTAATAAATCTAATTAATCGAGCTATACGAAAAATTCATCAATTTTCAAACTTGTAAAAATTATGTTCTAGTATACTTATTTAATCATAATTATCACTAAATCAAATGCATCAAATATTATCCATCCACAAATCCAAAAAAAAAATTCATTTATCAAATTTCGCACAATGTACCCCTCATTCCATGTGTTTAAAGTAAGTATATGCTCTCATCGTCCAACAAATAACCTAAAAGTCTACAATCAACTTGAGAATAAATCACATATCCACCACTTAAATTCAAATATAAACACAAATCAAAAGGTCTTTCTTTTGGTTGTAATGGGGCCTTGGTAGAGGGTATGTGTTTTTAGGCTAGTAGACTATAAAATAATTGGTCATTCTTACTAAATACTACTTCAAATCAAAGTCACATGATCTCTTGAGAACAAATCTCACATTTAAAACATAATTTTACTCTCATGGACCGAAAAAATAATAGAAATTCTAGGCCCTTACTTGATATCTTTTACAAAATAGAATTGAACCGCCTTGATAAAGACATATATCTCTTCTTCCTCTTCAATTTCTTTGAACTTTTTTTCTTTTAATTTCTTTTTTTTTTAGACTTTTTGTATTTTGAGTGGAAGAACGAAGAGTTATTATAAAATCACACAATGTACCAATTCAAAAATCAAACAATTAATCAAATAACGTTCTCTCATTCCCACCCCAAAGAATAAAACACTCAACCTCATACTAAAGACTTCTCATTAATTTCATGAAATAACCCCTTGTATTGTAGAAACCAAATCCCATCCCAAAGCAAACATGATCAATTTAATATTTTGAGGGACTATGCTTCATTGGCTAGCTAAACATGGGATTATAATAAAGAAAATAGGGTTTTTGTAGGCTCAATGGGGCTCACTAAATGGATAAAAGGGTGGATGAAGAAAGAAAAAGGAACAAGTGGGCTAATCCTAAATTGTTTTAATCATTTTATGCTTGTATTCGATAATGTGGTCTCAAAATGATAACAAATCAAGTTCTAGAGATTCTATTACTATTTGAGGATTCACTCAATAAGGAATTCACAAAATTAAGCACATGACAAGGAAAAGAGACTCAAGCCTTTATTTATAGTGTAAAAAATGAATTTTAATTTTTAGAATTTGAAAACTTCCAAACCTTGAGATTTTCTTTAAAGATTGTGATAATTAAATATCTATGGTAGAAAACAAGGTTTGCAAATTAAGAAAACTGAATCCAAGGCATAACTAGATATTTTTTTACCAAATTAAGATGAAAATGAGGAAACTACTAAGCAAATAATGAGTCATTCACATAATAAAACAAATAAAACATCAAAAAAAAATTTAATATATATATGAAGAAAGCAAAACAAAATAGGAACAAATAAAAACTAAATTATCAAACAATATATATATATATATATATATATATATATATATATATATATATATATATATATATATATATATATATATTTTATGTTTGTGGGTAGAGAGCGCTCAAATATTTTGTGGTGAGTGGTTTGACACTCACTTTTTTTGTGTCTTTGTGACGGAGCGG
>CATIWR010214292.1:0-29425 GCA_949677035.1 Omphalea diandra
TCCAGGTCGGTTAAGTTGTCAGTATTTGTGACTATAGATTGGTACTATGTCAATAAGAGGCATAACTACTGTCATGATCCGATATTGATAATTTAATGTGGACAAGATTGTGTTTGAGATATTATTTTATCAATAAACTATATGTTTTCTAAAATTGTGTGGTCACACTTGAGCTTAAAGTATTCAGCCGAGAGTCGTTTTCAAAAATGTTTTCTTTCTTAAAACATGAAAACGTCATAATTAATATTGCCCAAGCGGGAGAATGTTAGAATTTTTTTTTATGTGGGCTAATATTAATTATGGATTGATTTTAATTATTTATAAAACGGACTAAATAATATAGTTTATTGATTTAGGGTAAGCCCAATTAAAATGTGATCAATTGAGTTATGGGCTTGCGACATATTTTATGGGCCGATATGGTAGACGGTCAGTGTATGTCTATTTTAATATGGACCTGTGATGGGTGGGCCTATTCAAATTTATTATAAATAGGCTAGGTCCCCTCTCCTGCTTTCATAATAGAAAACCCTAGCTGTTACACTCATTGTAGCCGTCTTTGAGAAGGTCAAAGAGAGAAAAACCTATTTTTCGTTTTCAATCGTTCTGACAAATTTTCAAGTGGTTTAATTTCAGCGTTCGGAATTATGGCTCAAAACAATTTGAGATTCAACGCTGAGACAGATACGCAATTTGTTTCTCGTTCAATATTTAGATTTGGTGTTCTAAATTTATGTACAAGATCCAAAATTAAATATTGTTACAGTACCTTCAGCTGTACAAGTGCGGTAGTTTACGTGGTTGGCGTTTGTCTCCAATGACCTCTTCTCATAGAAACGAGTTTCCAAGGAAGACGCATACAGGACATTAGTGCTAACTTATGATTTGGCCTTGGCTATCCAAGGAGAACTGCCTTGTCGGATATACCTTTGAAAATTAAATATGAGGAATCACGAAAAGAAAAAAAAAAAAAAAAGGATTTGTATTTCTTGTTAGCCAATATCATATGAACTTAATGATGGTTTTACTAAGAGCGTAATTGATTCATTTTGATCTTTTCATTCTATTATTTGATATTACAGATAAAAAGTTACAGGTTTTCCTTATTGGTAGGATACTGGCGAGGGCTATTAAGCTTAATTTTGCACAGAGGTTAATCAGTCGTAATATGCTTTAATATGCTGTAGTGTCTTAATAAGCAATATAAAATGCTCATATGATATAATCAGTTCCTTTTTTTACTAGGTTTTGGAGTACTGATGGGGATAAAGAGCATAAGGACTGTTCCAGCAAATGAAAATGCAGACAAACTTTCAGCTCCACCTGGTTTTGTGTCTTTAACATCCTTTAAGTTGAGGAGAGTAGAAAGGAGTGAACCAACTTGTAGTTCCATGACATCTGGAAGTGCATCCAATGGAGAGCCAATCCAGATGGATTCAACATTTGATGTCATTGATACTGAATCACTGAAGAGATTCTTTCAGCATCAACCATGGATGTTTGATAACCACAACAATGACAACTCAAAGGCATCTGATTCCAATCAAGTTGTCACAGTTGTATGTCCTTCCTTTTTTTCCTCTCCTCTTTGTCCTCAACTTTTTGGTTTTAATGCTTATTGAGTTGCTTCACAATGTGGGACAAATTGTTATAGTTAATATGCATTGTAAAAAGAAAGTGTTGGACATTAGAAGTTGTTCTTTGTATAGTTTTAGATACCACGCAGAGGTAAACTGAATGCTGATGATGTGGATGAGTAGGCAGCACATTTTTCCTGGCATAGGCATATCCCTGAAAGTAAAATAAGATGACAGAAGCAGGATTTCTTATCTGACACTGGAAATAATGCCTCTGTAGTTAATTATATTTAATCAATGGGTTTTGAGCAATTGACTTATGAAAGAGTGAATTCTTGTTATGTAGAAAACATGGTAATATCAGTTATTGTGGTGATAGGACTGAAGGTGGACATAGTTCATCATGCCTCATAAAACAAATTTTTACTCATTATCTGTGGACAAACTTGTTTCTGGGTGATGTTGGAAGCATTTTTCCATGGTCAAAATGTCTGTAGAATTATAAAAAAAAATTTATCAGGCTTATGTTATTTTCCCTTTACAATCACAATTGTTTTTGCTAGTTAATTCTTTTTCACAGGATCTTCATTCAGAAACATGCCTGCCCAAAGGAGTAGTCCATGGATGCCCAGATTGTAGTAATTGTCTGAAGGTTGATACAATTAAAATGTTAGTTTTACTAAAGTTCTGTTTTATGATTTGTAAACCATAAAAAGGTTGCCAGCTCAAGCATTCAGTGTTCATGCTTATGATCACTTATTGAACCTTTGGAACAGGTGATGGCAAGGTGGCATCCTGAAGATGCAAGAAAAGATGTTATTGAAGAGGTTCCAGTTTTTCGTCCAACTGAAGAGGTCCTTGTTGTGTAACTGTATTCAGCATCCATTTCTATGTTCCTAAGGTCCTAGTTCATTTTGGGGTGTTTTGGCTGGAAGAAATCTCAATTTCTGAAGAAGCATGAACTGTAACTGCAGGAATTTAGAGACACATTAAATTATATTGCAAGTATACATCCCAAAGTGGTGTCATATGGGATTTGTCGTATTGTTCCTCCTGCCTCATGGAGCCCTCCTTGCCTTATTAAGGAAAAGAACATTTACAACACATCTCCTTTTGTTACAAAAATTCAAAGGATAGATGGAATTCAAAATCAAGATGTACAGGGTAAAATGGGTAGACTTTATGAGAATGGAACCTATATGAGCATAAGCAGCTTCAGAATGAATTCAGAGCACGGCATTGGCAATGGATGGACTGGTGATCCTGATGGAGTTGGATGCTCCAATATTGAAGGTTTTGAATCTGAAACTGATCCAGAATTTACTCTTGAAACTTTCAAGAAATATGCTGATGATTTTAAGAGTCAATACTTTGGCGTGAAAAGTAAAGTTGAGGGTTCAGATTTGGATCCCAGTGTGCATGGAGAGGGATGGGAACCATCATTGGATGATATTGAGGGTGAATATAGAAGAATTGTTGAGAATCCTACTGAAGAAATTGAGGTAAGCACATTGAAAAAATTCTGCTGTAATTTCTGCTTTGTTGGACAGTGCATATTATTGTTCTGGCGTGCTGTTGTAGGTGCTGCATGGAGAGGACCTGGATAATGGAGTTTTTGGCTGTGAATTTCCTTCTGAATCAAGTTTTTCAAAAGTAACTGATTTTCAGGAATATTTGAAATCAGGCTGGAACTTAAATAATACACCTAGGCTTCCAGGTTCTCTTCTTTCTTTTGAAAGCCTGAAAACCTCTGATAGTCTTGTGCCTCGAGTAGAGATAGGAATGTGCTTCTCATCGTTTCATTGGGTAAGATTTGAAGATATTTTACTGCCATGGAATAAGTTGAATTCTCATTATTTTACCATATATTTGTGCTATTATCTGAGCTTCTCTATGTTGTGGATATAGTGCCATGGAATAAGTTGAATTCTCATTATTTTACTACATATTTGTGCTATTATCTGAGCTTCTCTATGTTGTGGATATAGCAGCCTCTTAGCCTCTCTCCCCTCTATTTTTGGTGTTTTCATTCATTTACTTAATTTTTTGAAAAACAGAAAGTTGAGGAGCACTACCTGTTCTCACTCTGTTACATGCATGGGGGTGCCGCTAGAATATGGTATGGCATTCCAGGGAGATACAATGTTAGGTTTGAGGCTGTTGTGAAGAAAAACTTTTCAGATTTGTTAGTGGAACAACCTAAATTGCGGGATAGGCTGGTGTGTTATGATAATATTCCACATGGTTATTACACCATGCAGGAGAATTGAGTTCTCTTTTTAAGACTCTACCATGCAGTGACTCTTTTTCTCGTCCTGCAATAAGCCATACGCTCTAGTTCCATGTCCTCTAGCTTATTTCTAATTTCACCATATTGCAATTTATAATTTCCTGACTCCTGCCATTTACTGTAATGAAAATTTATATTTTTTTATTTGTAGTTCCTATCTTCATTTTTGTGCCATTTTCTCATGTTTGGCATGGATATAATGTCCGATAAAATAAATTTTATTTATCTATTTATGACACAGGTCACTAAACTGTCATCTACTTTGAAGTCTGAGGGCATTCCTGTTCATCATTGCATTCAGAATCCTGGGGAGTTTGTTCTCATCCTTCCACGAGCCTATCATTCAGGATTTAATTGTGGCTTTAATTGTGCTGAAGCAGTAAATGTTGCTGCAATAGAATGGTTGCCATATGGGCAGAATGCTGTAGAACTCTACTCTGTATGTGGGAGAGAGACATCAATTTCCCATGATAAGCTGTTGTTGGGTGCTGCTAGGGAAGCTGTAAGGGCACACTGGGAAATTTCACTGTTGAGAAAAAATACTTTAGATGATACTAGATGGAAAGATGCTTGCAGAAAGGATGGAATCTTAGCAAAAGCACTAAAGGTGAGCTAAGCTTAAATATTGTTTTGCTCAAGTTTTTTGTGAATTTCAGGTTGTTTGAATATGATATAAATATACTATTACAAGAATATTGAAGCTATAATTTATTTTTAAATAAACTATTACAAGAATATTGAAGTTATAATTTATTTTTAACACTTGTAATAGCTTTCTTCTTCTTTTTCTCTCTCTTTCTTGATTATATTATTTTCTAGATGTTTTTCCATTTTGACCATTATTTCTGTTTTGCTTTTCCTATGCCAAGTTCCTGCCTTAATTTTGGTTGTAGCAATAGGGTTGATCTCTTGTTACTTTGACTGGCTTGTGCAGTCACGCATCAAGTTGGAAAGCAATAGAAGGGAGTACCTTTGCACATCTTTGCAGTCACGGAAGATGGATGAAAACTTTGATGCTGTGAGGAAAAGGGAATGCAGTATATGTTTCTATGATTTACGCCTTTCTGCAGCACGGTGTCAATGTTCTGCTGACAGATACACATGTCTTAATCATTTAAAGCAGCTATGCTCCTGTGCTTGGAGTGAAAAGATCTTTCTGTTCTGTTATGATATTAACGAATTAAAAATTTTCTGTTCTGTTATGATATTAACGAATTAAACATACTTGTTGAAACCTTGGAAGGAAAACTAAGTGCAGTCTACAAATATGCCAAAGTTCTTAAACTTTCTCTATTGCACACCACCTCTGACGTTAGTGCTCAAACACCAAGGCCTATTGGTGATCTAAATTCTCACAGAAACGAATCAGATGAGAGAGAGCGCAAATCCCTACATGCTGCAACAGCCAGGAGTACCATTCAATCATCAGGGAATAAATGAAGGCACGGATGCGAGCAAGATCCCTGAATGGGCAAAAGTCAAAGCAGAAACCAACAGCTTCTACACTTATTACAGGTACTGCTATAGATGATTCTTCTTTATCATCAATGGCAGAATCTTCTTTATCATCAATGCCAGAAACTATAAGTGTATCAAGTTCCTCAGAGTCAGAGGCATCTGAGACATCTACAAGTAGCTAAACGTTCCCATGTCATGTCAATATCCACAATGTACCTGGCAAGCACAAATTGTCCACGTGCTTCCAGCCCTCCTGTTCCAGTTATGAAGGAGCTTCCGTTAAGAGAACTTAGAAACAAAAGTTTTACTCATTGGCGGAAAGTTTTCCAACAGAAGTTAGTAGCTATTGCAGATTGGTTCACTAGTGAGTGAGCATTACAGCATTATACAGGATAACAGTCTTGATTTAATGCATTGATAATAATATGATCTTTAGGTGATAGAACTACTCAATGTTGTATGCTTTTTCACTTTTCTTTTCTTTTTTCCAACAGCTAGGCTTTTATACGTGCAAGTTGGAATTCCCACTTCCAACAATTGAGTTTAACCCTATTGGGAGTTCTTATTTTTCTCCAGTTGTGTTTAGTTTTTCTTTGTTCAGTAATGCATGTGTATGGGATTAGGGAGCTTTGTGTTGTGGTTGCTGCCTTTCCCTATCCTCAAGGAAAAAAATTCAAGTGGATGCTTTGGAAAGTATTTTTGCTGGAACAGAAGAGGCTCATTCCATAAAATTCTTATTTCATTATCATCAATTAAGCTATATTACAATACTCATTTTCAGTTGGGCATGAAGGAGAAATTAGTCTTGGTCCCTGGTTTAGATTAGAACTTCCACAACACAATGAATTTTTCAGGTAAGCTGCGCGAGTTGTGGACCTTCAGCGTTTATTTTCTTTTCCTACAAGGAGGGACTCGTTTGTATGGATGAGGCAACTTTGCAAGAAAAACATCTGTAGACAATCGCCATCGGCATATTGGGATACCTTGGAAAATATCCAAAGTATGCCAGATCATTGAAAATGACTGTTGATATAGGCCAGCTTCATGACTTGGTAGTATTTAGTTTAAAGGAAAATCAAGTTCCCCACAACTGCCAAAACACATTATTAGCACGGTTGGTGTCCAATTAGCCAAACAAATGGACTAGATGCTTGGTCTTTGTCATGATACTGTAATTATCTTGGGAGCTACGCGTAAGCTAATTACTTGGTCTTCAGCCTAGTTCCAATTCTGAGATATAGGAAAACAAGAAACGAATAATCATTAAAAGCTTAGAAGTGTAGAGCAGAAAGAAGTGCAGGTTCTTCATCCCAGCTCGCAGCAAATAACAAAATGTTAAATGGAATGGTAGAATCTGAAGCAAATCCAACAGGCTCTTTATAAGAATAAAATGCTGTATACAAAATCTTTGCAATTGTTTTGATTTCTTTCCCTATACTGAAGTTGCATCTGCCCACATCAAGAACAAGAGGATTGGACAGACAGACAGACTTTCATTATAGTGAAAAAAAATTATATTGCCATCCAACCAATCTCTACAATTGGAACCCAAAAACCAACTTGAATTGCAATTGCAAATCCTGCAACACATTTTGTCATCCCTAAAGCAAAACCCACAAACCTTCAATTTAGTATGCTCGACTCATTTCTAAACCTGTAAGGTTGCTATTTCCAACCCGTTAAGTTGCCGTCTAAAGGACGCCCAAATATCATATGGTCCCTTCTATGGATCATCTCGTAGCCCAATAGGCCCAAATTTTGGTATCACATTGCCAAATTAAACTTTGAGAATACTCAGAAACTCAAGATGCATTAAGTTGTTTTTTTTTTTTTTTTTTTAATTTATTGCTTTTGGTAGTGGAACGAAAGAATTATCTTCTCAAAGGTTTTATGTTGTTAATTAGTAATGATGCTAAAGTCCATGTGTTAGAGTGTCCCGTGAGGTTATTAGTTCAAACCATAATCGAATCTCAATCAATCGAATAAAAGAAAAGGTAAATAATGAATTTTAAAATAAAGTTTTTTTTTTACACAGAAATACATGAAATTCATTTATATGAATGTGGAATGTGAATAGCAGATATTTATAAGAAAGCAAGCACTATTTTTAATGTTCCAGAATTATTATATAATTTGTCTCCAATCATACAGTATCAGCACATAAATATGGGTATAAAATAAACTGCAATGTCCAACTAATATTTCATCATCATATACAACAATATTTATTCATAAAAAAACAGTGCATAATAGTATTATATAAATGATTCACAATAGAAACATTTGACTTAGAATTAATTACCTGGCCTTCTCTCTTTTCTCCTCTTCCTCTTTTCTCCCTTTTTTTTAACAGCAACTTTAAGGGCTGCCATTAATAGTAGCCCATTTTTCTTTGGTTTTTTTAAGCTTTCTCAATTGTTTCTTCAAAAATTATCTTTTTTTTTTTAGAAGATTTATGGATGATTTCTTTAAATTTAGTTGTTTTGTCCTTTATTAAGGACAAAACAACACACTTATTATCTCCCTCTCTTGTGAAGGAGAAGAAGTATAGTTATTATCATTCTTTTAAAGCTTCACTTTCTTATCTATTAATCTTCATGAGCAGACCCTAAGGTACAGTATAAGACACACTTAACTGTTTCTGATCCTCATCCAATATGCTTGAAATGAAAAATCAAAATCTCTCATTTATTATTATTATTATTATTATTATTATCTACATACCAACATGTAAATCGGCTCAAATGGCAGTTAAGTATACTCATTTTTTAGTATAATATATAATAATAAATTATTAATTAAATTACATTCTAATTCAATTACGGTTCAACTTCAATTTATTATTTTTTTTTATCTCCATAATCTTCTATTTTGACTAGATGAAAGACCGGATCGGGTTTTAAAATCTTGATTGCCACCTTTCCTACGACTCCTATTTGTCTATACCCTATCTAGCTCTATATAGTAACAAGTACGTACGCCACTGTTTCAAGCTTGTAACGTGAAACAAGATATATATATTAATAACGTTAAAAAAAAAAAAAAAAAGATCCTTTGTCGGTCTGATTTCGGAGGGGGACCAACCAACCCACTACTTAACTAGCTTCTATTGAAATTCAGTTTTCACTGCTACAGTAGTCTTTGGATTTAGTCGTTACCCTATTGGAGCGAACGAGTGCGAACAAAAAGTTTGCTCGTATTATATACATTTGCTCGGTGGTAGGATGGTATATACTTAATCATGAGGTTAGTAGGGTTATCCCTAGCCATTAAGTATCTTCTTAATTGGAATTCACACATCTGTGAATGTGAGACCACCCTTTTAATTATTTTTTAAAAAAAATTTTGTCTTGTTATGAAATTGATTTCTTTTCTTTGTTTGTTTGATTTGGAAGCTAGTACTCCCGTGAGTGATAATGCATAGACTCAGATTTTGATTCACTCTTATTAGTACAAATATAATTTATCACGTTTATATATGAATTCTCTTCATTTGATTTAATAAAAAAGATCAAGTTAAGAAATTTGTGGGTGAATCACATATTGAAGCTAATTTTGGATATTTCAGAATTTTATATTTATCCAAACATAATAAGTCATATTTATCCGAATTCTGAGATGGTAGAATAACCACGAATGAATGGTTAACCCTTATTGCAACCAAATAAACACTGTTGAAATAGTTGTAACACATTCAGTTTGTAGCTCATTAATGGAAAATTTCTATAAGGTCCCTTTTCATTCCATATATATCAAGAAAAAATGATTAAGTGCCAATCCCTATGGACGTCTGTGGGCAAAGGGTTACATAATCTTGTTCTGATTTTGTTGTATGTATTCAGAATAGTAAAAGAAAAAAAGGCTAATGATCTTTTACAGTCCATGCCAGTGACTGATTCTGTTCACTAAATAATGTTGACACATTTAATAAAAGAATGCGACTCTTATCCTACTTTAAAAATTATAATAGTATCTAGCGTGTGTGATAGCAGAAATTATTACTTATAAATTTCTAAGGAAGCACCTAGCTAGTGTTTCTTGACGAAAATGTTCTTCTTTTTTTTTTTTCAAGAAAAAAAGACTTATGATCTCTTACACTATATGTAATATATATACTCTTGAGTAATAACTCCATGCCACTTCCAGTGTTAGAATATCCAAATCAAGAACCACAATAATTAAAGGGATATATAAAGCTAAGCGTCTAACTAATTTTAATTTTGTAGTAATGATTAGATTCAAGACTATGTTAAAGCTTAATGTACTTTGTGGGTCTAACTTTTATCTATTTACTGATTTGTTTTACCAAATTATGCAAATTGATCAGTATATCAGAATGGGTTTTCCTTATTAATTTACCTTGAGTATAAGTGTCAATCACTAATAGGTTAATTTTAACTTTTTAGTAATATTCCGACTCAAATTCGCTTTCAAATCTAATTGTCAAAATACCCAAATTTAACATCCAGTAACTCTGTTTACTAAATTATGCTGCCACATTTAACATTTTATAGAGAAATGTTTCTGTTCTCTATCTATCTTAAAAGCTAAAATCAAATAATAATGAAAATAGCTAGCGTGCGTGATATCAGAAATTATGTCGTTGGGTTAAAATCAAGCAGGTACGCCTAGCTATTATTTCTTGAGCAAAAGCTGTAAAATATATTTATATAAAGCTGTAAACGATACTGCTTAGTATCATACAGTTGTTAAATTGTGAAGAGAACAATTTAAAAAGCCAAACAACTTTGTCACATTTAGAAGTGAGTACGATTTTAGAGAACTGAAATGAAAAATTGAATTAAAAATAATTAAAGAATAACTAATAAATAATATTCAAAATAATATATATATATATATATATTTACATATTTTAACATATTATATATATTAATTAGAAAATTTAGATTCATATGATTTTATTTGATTTATTTTTTTATTTGCATTTTTGTTATAGTTGAATTATATGAAATAAAATTAAATTCTCAAATTAAAATTTAAAATATTATATAACAGAAATCAAACCGAAATTTATAAATACCAAAATCAAAATCAGACAGAAATTTGTAAGTACTAATTCAAATAATCGATTTTACATTAATGTGTTTTCTTTAGTTAAGAAGTTGTCATATATATTATTGTAGTACTTGAGATGAGAGTACTACGCGTGCATGGTTAGGAAAAAGGGAGGCCCCCATCTACATCCATTCCACATGATCAAAATATAAAGAGAAGATGCTCTCACTCACAATTGACTGCTAATTGATGAAGTCTGTCAACCTGAGATTGCCATACTTGACCGTCCCCCACTAAAGCTTCTCTCAAATCCTGTTAGGTCAAACTTCAAATTGAAATCGCTATCGAAAATTTGCAATTGAGTGGGATCAGAAATGGAATTACTATTTTTTTTTTTCAAGTTCTTGATTAGTTTGGAAAGCGAAATAAATATTCAATTTATTTTTAATTTTGTTTTCATATAGCAAGCAATTAATGCTCGAAATTAATTTTATTATTTTTCATATTCAATTTATTAGTAGAAAATATTCTTATATTTAATTTCTTTTTACTATCATTTCATTTTTTATAATTGGTTTTCTTCTTTTATTATTTTAATATACAATTGTATTTTATGATATTAACTTTTTTATTGATAATTTTTCAATATTTAAACTTTGTATTTTTTATTTTTTATGATTCTAAATAGTAAATAATAATATTTATTGATTTGACTTAATTCACTTGCCAGTTTCACTCTTATTAAGGTCTATTTTTATATAAATCAAAGGTTATGAATCAAAATTATTCATCTTAATTATCAAAATTAAACTTATCATTTATTATTTTATTTTATGATTCTAGATATTAAATAATAAAATTTATTGATTTGACTGAATAATAATAATAAAGGTTTAACTTATAAGTATCACTCTCATTTTAATCTGCTTTTATATAAATCAAAAGTTAGGAATTGGAATTATCCATTGTAATTATCGAAATGATTCATTTTAATTCTAACTTCAAGATATTTTCAGCGAATCAAACAATTTTTAATTGATTGATCTAATAAGTCAATTATTTACGTTATTAGAGTTATACTAAATAGTTTGATTTTTTTTTTATTACAAGTTTGATTATTTTTATATTTAAGTGTTTGTCTTATAGTATAGAAGGTCAAAGTTCAAATATTAAGATTTAATTTTTATATTATTTAATATTTCTGAATTAAAAAAAGCAATAAATTTATTGGTTTAGCTCTATCACAGTGTATTGTTTCACAATCCATGAAATTTTCTTCCTCATCAATCAACTGCAATTCAAACTTCTAAATATCTCTATCACACTGTATTTTTTTTTTTTTTTTTTTTTTTTTATGAATCAAACAATCCATTGATTTAAAATATAATCGATAAGATAAGAAGAATAGACTGACTTACTAACTAAGAAATCCATTACATTATAATATTTTCTCAGTTGCAAATGAAATTGAAATTTCTGGGCAATAATTAACGACTCCTATCATTGTAGCAAATAATTGTGGTAATGTCATAATCAAAGGAAGCAATGACAAACGTTTGGATGAGATACAACGTTTGAATATCGGACCAAATCGTTTTCGTTTTCAAGAGAAAGAGATTCTCTAGCTGTTAAAACTATTGGATTGTTAAAAAATAATTAAAAAAAAAAAAAAACTTTTGCTGGATAAGTAGTTTTCGCCTATTAATGTTGGGTTCTTATTTTTTTTATTATTTACAGTGAATTGAATGGAGATTAAATTTCCTTTCCAGATAATTTTATAAGAACGCATCTTTATATTCATATTGTGCATTCAGAAAAATTCAATTCTTTAATCTCAAAAAGAGTATTATATGTAATAATTTTTAGATCTAGTATATAAATTTAGAACACCAATTTAATAGTTAAGCGGAAACAAATTGCGTACTCGTTTGCGGGTTTGGATCCTAAATTGTTATGCGCTATAATTACGATCATTGAAAATTAAACACTTGGATAATAAGTCAGAAGGGTTGAAAATAGAGAGTTAAGTCTTTTTCTCCTTTACCTTCTCACAAGACGGCTACAATGGGTGTAGTAATTAGGGTTGTTTGAGTTATGTAAAGGCATGAGAGGGAACTTATCATATTTATAATAGATTTTAACAGACTCATTCATCACAGGTCTATATTTAAAATAGACCTACACTGATCGTCTTTCATATCGGCCCACTAAAAGTGTCACAAGCCTATAACTCAATTGATCATTATTTTAATTGGCTTACTCACTAATCAATAAACAATATTATTCAATCCGTTTTATAAATAATTAAAACAAACTCAAAATTAATATTAGCCCACACAAAAATTCTAACATTATAACATTATTTTCTTTATAAGAACGAGTTTATAATATGGTATATTGAGAGATATTAATTTTTTAACACTCAAAAATATTTATTGTATTATTGAATTCTTAAAATGATATACTCATTTGTGCAGCAACGGTAGTAAAATGATAAAATTCATCTCTTTAATCTAAATTTTCTTTAAAAGAAAAAAGAAATTATTTCATTTGTAGTTTAGATCGAATAATACACTTTATGTAGTCAACAATATACAATTTTAAAAGAAAAACATGATGTTTGATCGAATAATTAATAGGAGCTTTTGTTGAGAGATGGAACGTTTGCAAAATTTAGAAAATTAAGCATATTTTAGCATTGCATGATCTGTATTCTTATATATATATATATATATATATATATAAACCTTTGTCAATTGTGGATTTGACAAATTCTTCATCATGGATTCATGGATCATTAAGTCATTGAATTATATTGACAATGATTTGAAAGTAACTTTGCCTAGTTTGACTAGTGGATATGGAATAATACAGATAGTGTGCAAGTGCCAGCTTTTAATGGAGAAGCATAATTAACGGCTAAATTTTACTCATATTATAGATTTTTTTTTTTTTTTACTATTGAAATGAGAATTATATTTGTGAGATTCTAATTCTAATAATTACTTCTAGACAATTTCATCGACTCACCAAGCAAAAATACTAATTAGTAGTATATAAATTTTATTAACTAATACTATGACATACAACATTTATTTTGTATCTTAAAATTGTATCTACTATTCACCTATTATCTTAAAAATTGATTCTATTAATTATTTAGATTGAGCCATGATTATAAAAGCAATCCCGCTTGTGATTATTTGTTGTTTTATTTTCTCCTTATATATATTTTAAACTTTGCCTCCTTTTCAGATTGTTCTGCGCTTCTTAAGAGCAAATTTTTTTTCTAAGAGTAGAAGAAGAATGTTACTAAAGATAGAAAATGATTAAGAACAGTGGTTATTCAGTAATTCTTCCTCCAATAACCAAAAAACCTTGAAACATTCATACCCATATCTTAAAAAAAAAAAAAAAAAAAACTAAGTTCTTAAAATTGAGTCACAATCCCAAAAAAAAAAAAAACTAAGAACCCAAATATCAATGACAAAAAATAAAACCAAATTCTTCTTTGGTGGTATGATTCGTAGTTTGTTCTAGAGTGATGAGCATAGTATGTATTCTAACGGATTTGACATAGATTTACATCGGGGTGTGTTTTAAACCAGATAACGTATGACAATAATAAGGTGAATTATACAGTAACATTTTTTATAATATTGTTATTATTCACCTTTTAATTAGATAAAATTAAATAACGTTGAATTAAATGTCACTTTACCATTCTAGCTCAGAACCCACCGTTTTTATAATTAACCAAACCCTTCACTCCTCTGGCATGAACTCTCTGCGTGACATACTAATGGCCCCTGCCGCTCAAACACCTCCACCAACTCATATCTATAGACGAATACACTTGTTCCGAATCAATCTCGTGGCTGTCTTAGTTAATGACGATCCTTCATTTAATATATCTATTTTTTTTTTTAGATATCTCACTTATTTTCTTCTTGTAATTAGAAAAGCAAAAAAAATCGGTAGAAGAAAAAAAAAAGTTTCTAAGGCAAAAGCAGTTGACTTTCCAAGTAATTTTTTAGTGGTTTAACTTTAGTAGAAATCAAATCAAAAGAGGAATATAAAATCAAATCAAATCACAAAAAGTTTCAGATTAATTTTTTGGTGGTTTAACTTTAGTAGAAATCAAATCAAAAGAGGAATATGAAATTAGTAGTGGGAATGGTGGTGCCCAACAAGATGCAGAAATCAGTGGTTATCGATGTTGATTTACTTTCCAAAATAATATATGGGTTTAAGGTGACATATCTGTGTTTTGCTCATTTAGAGGTTAGATATTTGGGTTTTCAACATTTGTTCGGCGAAGATTAGTCTGTGTTAGATGTTGCATAAAATTGTCTTCGAGCTGCTTACCGGCTAAGATGAATGTTTGTTCGTCAGAGTGAGGAGAAGAGTAGTGGAGTTGAGAAGGGAAGTGTTATTATTCGTGCTTTTTTTTTTTTTCTTTAATATTAAGCTAAGTATCTCCACACCACACCTTTGGAACTAATCTCATTCTAATAGGGAACAGTGTTATGATTAAATACGTTCTTGTTGTTTTCATTGGAAAGTAGCTTATTAAAACCCTAATTACATTCAATTTCTAAATTCTGAGTGAAATATGCCTTGAATCTCTTATTGAAATTTTTAATTCATGGAATTTTGTTCATGTGAGAGAGAAAGTGTGTGTTTTAGGGCCAAAGATAGGGCTATTCAATTTTTTGTTTAAATTGTATTTTCAATTTAGTTTGATTTTTAATTTCTAAAAACAATGGTAAGTTTGACTCAATTTGATTTTTGACTCAATTTGATTTAATTTTTTGTTAAAAAAATTGATCTAACCGAACTAAATCAAACTTATATTAAATCAAATTGAAATAATTTGAACCTATATTAAATCAAATCAAATATTAAAATATTTAAGAATTAATTTTTTAAAAAAATTAGTTCAAATCAAACCGAACCACAATCAAATCAAATTAAATCAATACAATCTAATTTGATTTTTATAGTTAGGTAGACTTGATTCAATTTATATTTTTCAAAGGCCTATTGGCCAAAAAAAATCAAATCTTTGCAAGTTTTGACTATTATATATAATTTTTTAAATTTTGGCCAATTTAACTAATTCGCAAACCTTTTAGTAATTTTATCTAATTTGTAGGGCTGATTAGAAATTGAACGACGTGTTATTACTGTCATATGATACGTGTCACTACCATCATATAACACGTCATTTAATTTTAACCAATCTTACAAATTGGACATAATTATTAAATAATTTGTGAATTTGATTAAATTGGTCAAAATTTAAAAGATTGAATATAATAATGAAAATTTGTAAAAATTTAAATTTTTTAAGCCAATAGGCTTTTTTAAAGTTCGATTGTTCAATTTTTTCAATTCAATTTATTTTTAATTGTTTAAACATTACTAATAGCAGAGGAAAAAGAGATGAAACAAGAAAGTAGTTAATGCAGGCAGTGAAGTGAAGCAGAAAATGATGGTTTAACTTTAAAAAATATCCAATTTTTTTATTTTATTTATCACGTCTTAATTTGTTAATGAACTTAGACGATATAAACTTTTAAAATAAATGGTGAATAATATATACAATTTTAAGATACAAAGAGATGTTAGATATAATTAATGAAATATCATACATTATAAATGAAATTTAATCTACATTCAGCTTTAGTAAAGCACTAAAAAAAATGAGAGATGATACTATGAAATGAGATAATGATGAAATAGATCATACGAAAGAGACTTTATATTGGATTTCATCCATTTATTTTAGATTTTCATTTTAGAATAGAATACTTCTAAGGATGGCTTTCTCCTTGATTTTCATTTGTAACTCTTACCATGTTCATCAATATAAGAAAGTTTATTAATAGACATTGATTTATATGGTAAAAGAGCATGTTCTTTTTTTTTATTATCTTGACTTCAAATTTATTGAAATATTAATAAAATAATTTCTTATAAATTTGCTAGACTCAATATAAATAAGTTTATTTGGATCAATGTGGAAAAAAATATAATGAACAAAAATTAAAAAGTCCTTACCATATAAACCAAAAAAAAAAAATCCTATTTCCTTCACTTTAAAGAATGTATTGGCTCTGATTAAGAATGCAATATAATTCTTGGAAAATCTATTGATTTATGATGCATTTATATTTCTTAACTAAAATTAAAAAGTTACAAATAGATTCTGGTTGCATATCTAACTACAAACTAAATTGTTAGACAAAGATGAATGTTATCAGTAAAAAAAGAAAAAAAATAAAACAGAAAAAAGGAAGCGATTTCATTTTTTTCAAAAAAATTAAATGATTCTATTAATCAAAATATAGAACAATATGGAGATAAAAAATTTTATAATGCAAAATTTTTATAAATAAAATTTTATATTTAAAAGAATAATAGCATAAATTTTACTTTAAAATATCAAATTAAATTGATGAAATTCTAAATTTGACCGAATGGCAAAGTGCATATTCTACTTAATAGCAATTTTTCAACTATAATTTGATATAAACTATCTTTTGGTTTATCCAATTGATAATCTTAAAAAGAAATATAGAAAAGACTTTCAGCCGAAAGTAAGCAGAAGATGGAAGCATATGCAGCAAGTCATCATATTACTCTTATCATTTTGTATTTATTCTCAAACAATTAATTCAAGTTTACCACAAATTTATATTTATTTACACATATTGAAATGAGACAAAATTAAATTGGTGTCTCAGTCTAATGGTAAAATAAGATTATTTAACATTGGACGCTAAAACTAGATATTTAATCAATGTAATCTCTCTCCTTAATTAAAAATAAAAACGAGATAAAACTATCATCCGTATTTTTCTTGTTAGTCTTATTTCATCCAAGCACAAGAAGAAAAATAATATTTTGATTTTATTTTTAAAATTTAAATCTTCTAACATTGGACAAGTATTAAATATAAAATTAAGACTTTTAGTTCAAAATTAATAATTAAGATTTTGTCATTTTTAGTTTAAAAACATCCAATATCATACTAAAATTAAATCTTAATTATTGATTTAAATTCAATAATTAAGTATAATAAATTATGTTCCGTTAACATTAAAAGAAAAACTCAATCGTAATTTGTGTTCCCTCTCATTTCAATTCTCTCATCTACCTTCCTTTATTAGTTTTGTCCAAACATATGCTTAGTAGTGTTTAATTGCAAAGTTCACTATAGTCTAATTTCATTTTTTAGTATTAAAAAATAAATTTTATATCAATTATATTCTAATTTTCATATCTATTTTCCCTTAATTATTACTGAAAAAGAAAAACTTACTACATTGAGTAGGTATTCTCATTTTATATATTCATTGAATGATATAATAATACGTAAAATTTGTTTACAATTATTTAAATAATTTTTTCAAATAAAAAGGTATTCACACTCATTTGATATAAATATTTTTATTTTATTAATGGTAATCAGTTTACTATATATACTTTTATTATTATTAAATTAATAGAATCTTTTTTTTAGTATTAAAAAAATATATTAATAAGATTTAAGCATCGATATTTGCTTCTAAATAATCTCATTTTAGCTATAATAACCATTAGACCAATAAAATCCAAAACATCATAACACTTCTACCGTTCATTCAAATGGACAAGATCTATTTTTTCTTATTGTAATTTTTTCATTTATTTTTTATAATCTAATGTTAATGATTCAGAAAATTTAAAAATACATGTGTATTTGTAATTATAACTCAAATTTATAAATTTTACAATCGAAATCTATTTTTAAATTTAGTAACAATTATAGTTAATTATAAATTTCAGAGAAAAAAGTGTATTTATTAGGCTATAATTAATTGATATTTAATTAATTAAATGATAATTAACACTTAATTGATACAAATTAATTAATAAATCAATATAAGCACACTCATTTTCTCATAAATTTTTAATTAGACTATAATTATTATTAAAATTTAAAAATAAATTTAATTATAAAATTTATAAATTTAAATTATAATTACAAATACTTAAAAATACGTAAATATTTTTTAGATTTTTTGAATTATTAAATCATTTTTTATTGCTTCTAACACTTACACATGAGAAAACAGCAAAATAAAATTTCCAAAACCCATAAAAATAAAAGATTTCCTTCTTCAGAAGTCTAATCTAACCGCTAAAAGTGGAACTCCCACGTCTGAAATTTTGACTCAATGGGACCCACTTTCCTATTAAGAAAATTAAAAAAACAAAATTATAGAAAAAGCGAAGGGCTGTGATTGAGACTTGACATCGCTACGGTACCGCTGCACAGTTATCGAGGATCATGGATCCCAGCTCTGGAAATAGGAGACGTGGCAAAATGCATGAATTAAAGAGAGAGAGAGAGAGAGCGATTTTGGACTGGAGTTTGATGTCAAATATAGCCGACATGAACAACGGGTGTGCACGTGGGGCTTCCACTATTGTGGGTCCCTTTGTAGGTCCCATGAAACTTTTAAATATTTTTAATGATAAAGACGTCTAATCACATTGACCACGGAATATTCTTCAAAAAAAAAAAAAAAAGATTGTCCACGGATTGCGGGATTCTAGGACCTGTGGTATTGATTTCAGTGGATCATCTCCCACTTGTGTGAAAAAATTATTGAGATATTTCATTAACAATAATTTACAAAAAAAATCACAAATCTGTTTTAAAAATTTATAAATAAATTAAAGACACCATTGCAATCATATTTTTGAGATAAATAAATTCATAAATTAATAATTTGATTCATTATTTCTTATAAGAATAATGTTACTTAAAATTTTGAGATAAGAAAGCTTTGATTTAAAATTTTTTTGATTTAAAATTTTACTCAAAGAAAAATGTATTTTATCGTTAAATTATATGTTACATTATTGTCAGGTTCATTAGTCACAGATGCATCACATCTGTTCTGATGCTTGCACGGGCATTAGATTCTTTAACTTTTGTTTTTTTATTATTTATTGAAAAATAATGATTGAGAGAAAGGGGGAACAAAATTATCAAATTGGAATTAAATCATAATTAATTGTCTGTAATATTCCACGCATATTTCACTGTATTATGGAGAAAGAAGAAAAAATCAGTGTTTAACTGTCAACTCTTCAATAAAAAAATAATTGTTTGGTATTATAACAGACATTCCATCATAAGTCTTAACTCTTACCCCGTATACTGCAAATGAATGATGACTTGCTGTAATATAACGTATAAACAGTTGCTTGCCCATAGATATGCACTTTAAATATTTGCCCTCTTCTTAAAACTTATTGCAGAGAAAATTTCAAGAAAAATGTATATAAATTTTATTGAAGATTTTCGCACTCTCTTAAAGAATATAAAAGTCTCCAAGCAAAGTGTACATAGCTAAAATCATAATTTATTCAATGTAATCAGTCTGTTTTCATTCAGGGCAAGAAGATATTGGATAATATTTTGCTTGTTCATGAAGTTGTAGGGAATTACCATATAGGAATGCTGGTGCAGCCATGTGTTTACTAAAAATGGAGCTTATTAGGAAGGTCTATTGCTTTGTTGGGTTGGGGTTTCCTCATATGTTTGTTGATTGGCTTATAGTGTGTATTAAAACTGTTAAGTTTTCAGTTATGGTTAATAGATCTTTGGAAAGTTTTTTTAACTGGCAATAAAGGGGTTTGGCAAGGAAATCACATGTTTCCTCCATTATTTGCAATAGACATGAACTAATCTAGATTATTGATGAAACTGTGCAAGGATGGAGATCACGTATTTAATAACTCATATTAAACACTTATTAAAATGAAAATATTTCAAACTTAATATTTTGGATTTGATTTTAAGTATTTTTAAATATTTAATTTTAAAAATCATTTAATTTAATAAATATAAAATTTTGAGCTTATAAATTAAATAACAGAAATTTTCATTAATTTTTTTATTTCTTTTATAAAAAAATCTCATAAATCATTAGCACCACAAATCATTTTTATCATTAATATTGTCACTGTTGGAACCATTAACACCACCGTACGTTACCACTATTACTATCACTACACAACCACCACTACCATGCAACCATCACAATTGCCACTCGTATTTTTAACATGGCAATCATTGTCACCGCAATCACCACTAATACCATTATTATCATTTTTATCATCTACAACTTTAATTTATTCACATATTTTAAATTTTAATTTAATATTTAGTAAATTTACTATTAATTTTGCTATTAAAAATTTTAAAATTAAATTATTCAGCTACTAATTTTTTAATACCAACATCTTATTTGTTTTGAAGGAAATTAAACTTTCTAGGAAATAGATTTTTTTTTTTTTTTGTATTTTACAAAGCCACAAACAACTCGTCCTTTTTTTTATCATTTAATGTTTTCAATGTAAAGGAAGTAACTTACTAAAAAAAGAGTTATTAAGTGCAATTTTCTTAATAAAGTTAAAAGGTATTTTTCTAAATTATTTTATAATTATTTTTAAATAGATTTATTTAATGAGATAGAATAATTTATACCAACAAATTAAAGAGAAAATAATATGTTATACTTGTTGGAATTTTTTTTGTGTGGACTATTTTTAATTATTGGTTTGTTTTAATTTTTATAAAACGAACTGAATAATATAGTTTATTAATTAGTAGGTAAGCCTAATTGTAATCAAATGAGTTATGAGCTTATGACACCTTTTAGTATGCCGATATGGAAGACGATCTATCTAGGCCTAATTTAACATGGACCTGTAATGAGTGAGTCTGTTAAATTTATTATAAATAGATTAAGTCCCCTCTGCTGCCTTCTAAACCGTAATTGTTACACCCGTTAGTAGCCATCTTGAGAGAAGGTTAATGAGAAAAAGACTTAGTTTTTGATTTCATTCTTCTAATCTATTATCTTGGTATTTAAATTCAGCGATTGTAATTATGGCTCAAAATAATTTTGGATTTAATTTTCAAACAAATATGAAATTTGTTTTTATTTTACTATTGATTGGTGTTTTAAGTTCATATACTAGATCTTGAATAAATTATTACATATGGTATCAGAACCTGAGATTGTATATGATTTAAAACCCTAAATATTTTGTATTGATAATTAAAATTATGAGTCTATTTTCTTGTTTTATCCATAGAAGAGATTTAAAAAAAAAACATTGTTGATACCAAAAAACCAGTCGAGTAATCGAAGACATCAATACAATACACTTGAATGCAATACTGTTGTTGTTACTTTTCTTTCTTTCAACTAAGAAAATAGTTAAATACATGTCAGTTTTAGTATGGTACCAACAATGGATCTTATTTTAATTATTGTGCCCAGAGATTGTCGAAAGAATAAGTTTTTCTAACAAATCCAAGATACCCACATCAAAGTTTGCAACTTTTTCATTATATTAAAATTCTGGTGGTTGTGTTCGGGTTTTTGGACAAATGGTTTGAAGATATACGGATGGATTGGGATTAATTGGAACTGTTGTTATTATTTGGGTTGCTTTTGCAGAGGTCACTCAAGACATCTTTGAAAAGTATAAAAAACCATTTGCAATTACATTATTGGTTTGTTTCAATTTTTTTTTTGTTCATCATGATATTTTTTTAATGATTATATATATATATATATATATATATATATATATATATATTCGGGTGATTTACAAATAATTAATTGTCAGTTTATAATTTAGTGGCATTAGATTTGTAATAAAATAAATAAATAAATATTTAATTTGTATATATTTGAGATAATAATTATATATTTAAAATTAAGGTATATTGTGTTTGGTATATTATATAGGTTTGATGTATATATTTGTGTTTGATATGTATTTTAATTGGGTTTTTATTAATCTTTAATTAAAAATAATTTTATGGGTTAATATGGGTGTTACCACTAAAGTGGAACATCCATTGAAATTCATAGAGTTATTTTTTAATTTTTGTGAAGAGATAATTCTGAATTAATGTAAATAATAACTTGCTCAAATGGGGTTATTAGATGCATTGATTTTGGGAGTGTTTGTTGGAGTGAAACTATTTGTGTTAAGAATTGCGTTAGTCTAGAGAGTCTGTCTACCCAAAGGGGATAGATTTCTCAAAAATTGGTGTAATCTCGATTGTGTGTTTCATAATTAGAAATTTTATTGCATGTGTATGTTATGCCCTAAGGGAAATATATATTAATATCAGAATTTTCTAGATTGTATAAATTATAACTTTAATTTTGTACATAGCCCAATTTTAATACATATTTTTGTTTTGTATTAAACGGTCTCTTTTAGTCTCAACAATAGTATTGCTACTGTTAAACTCTTGACTAACACAAACTTTAAGAGGTTGAAATAGAATATTCAGTTTGTCTAAGGAATAATTTGGAGATAGATGTAGATCAAGTTGGAGTAGTTAGGTTAACATTGGAGTCTGGATTTTATCTCGTTTTGAAAAACACCTTTTATGTTCTATCTTTAAACAAAAAAAAAAATTGATTTCTATTTCTGTTTTAGATAAGATTGGATATCATTTTACTATTGGTAATGGAAGAGCTAATATGTTTTTAGATTCTAAATTGATCGATGAATGTGTTTTGTTCGATAATTTATATAGATTGTGTTTGGATGATGCTAGTGATTGTTGTCTTTCTTGTGAAGCCAATGTTGTGACCAAACGATCCTTAGTTAAAGAAAAATCTTTTTCATTGCAGCGTAAACGTTGGTATCATATATCTAAAGAAAGAATCGAAAGACT
Organism: Omphalea diandra; assembly: GCA_949677035.1. Classification (NCBI taxonomy): domain Eukaryota; kingdom Viridiplantae; phylum Streptophyta; class Magnoliopsida; order Malpighiales; family Euphorbiaceae; genus Omphalea; species Omphalea diandra. Next base: position 23,117 of record CATIWR010214292.1, read on the forward strand.
AGTGAAAGATGACATTTTTCCTTCTCTTAATTTTGAGAACCTAGATGTTTGTATGGACTGCATAAAGGGTAAATTGACTAAGATTAAAAGGAAAAGTGCTAATAGAAGTTCAGATCTTCTAGAGATTATTCACACTGATATTAGTAGACCTCATTCATCTACTATTTATAGCAATAGATATTTCATTACCTTCATTGATGATTTTTCCTGTTATGACTATTTATACTTGACAAATGAGAAATCTGATGTCATTGAGATGTTTAAAATTTTCAAAATTGAGGTTGAAAAACAATTAGGAAAAGTCATTAAAATTGTGAGGTCTGACAATGAGGGGTGAATATTATGAAAAATATAATAAGACTGGGCAACATATGGGATCGTTTGCCAAATAGTTGCAAGAGTGTGGAATATTTGCCCAATATACCATGTCTGATAGTCCCGAATAAAATAGTGTCATTAAAAGGCACAATCGTACTTTGAAGGATATGATGAGTAGGTCTAACTTACCTAAATTCTTATAGGATGAGACTATTAAAACTGTCATTTATATTTTAAACCATGTCCCTTGTAAATTTGTACCTAAAACACTTTTTCAGTTGTGGACTGGTAAAAAACCTAGTTTGAATCATTTTCATGTTTGGGGTTGTCCTGCTGAGGTTAAAATATATAATCCAAATGAGAAAAAAGACTGACCCTATAACTACTCATTGTTACTTTATTAGGTACCCAACCCATTTTAAAGGATACAAGATCTATTGTCTTATACGTGGCACAAGGATTGTAGAGTCCATGACTGCGGAGTTTTTAAAGATGGATGTTACTGATATGGACATTTCTCAACCACCTATTCATGATGTACAAAATGGAATTACAACCATTCCTTTACCTTCATCTCATGAAAAGATTATAAGGATTCCTATTCAAGAAGGTGGTGATGGTAAGGGTGCAACTGTTCTTCCTTCTCCTATTGAGAATCCTCTAGAGCCTGTTGTAGTCGAAGCATTACTTGTTAGAAAGTCTATTAGGGCAAGAAGGTTAGCAATTCCAGATAATTATGAGGTTTATCTTAGTGAAGGTGACTATAATATAGGTCATGTTGTTCATCTTATATCTTATTATGAGACTATTAATAGTGTTTATTCTGATTTGTGGATTGATGCTATGAAAGATGAGATAACATCAATGAGTCAAACAAAGTTTGAGAGCTAGTGAAACTTCTTTCTAATCATAGACCCATAAGTTGCAAATGAGTGTTCAAAACCAATAATGATTTTAAAGGAAAGGTTGAGAAATTTAAAGCCAGATTGGTTGCTAAGGGGCTTACACAGCGTGAGGGTATTGATTATAATGAGATTTTTTTCCCTGTTTCCTCTAAAGATTCCTTTAGAATAATTATGGCTTAGTTGCTCATTTTGATTTAGAGTTACATCAAATGGATGTCAAGACAACATTCTTAAATAGTGATTTGGGCGAGAAAGTTTACATGGTGAAACCCGAGGATTTTAAAGAAAGTGGTAAAAAACACTTAGTTTGTAAGCTGAACAAATCTATATGTGGTCTTAAACAAGCTTCTCGTCAATGGTATCTCAAATTTGTTGAGGTAGTCACTTCACTTGATTTTACAGAGAACAAGATAGATCAATGCATTTACCATAAGATTAGTGAGAGTAAATTTATATTTCTTGTTATCTATGTTAATGATATTTTGTTGACTAGTAATGACATGAGGATAATTTGTGAGACTAAGCAGTTACTCTCTAAGACTTTTGATATGAAAAATCTTGGAGAGGTATCTTTTGTCTTAGGTATTGAGATTCGTCGTGATCGGTCTCGTCATTTATTAGGTCTTCTTAAAGAACCTATATTGATTGTGTGCTCAGTAGATTCAATATGCAATCTTGCAAAGGTGGAGATACTCCTATAATAAGAAAAGATAAATTTAGTAAGGAACAATGCCCTCAATGTGATATAGAGAAACAAACCATGAATAATATTCCTTATGCAAGTGCAGTTGTCAACTGGATATACGCCCAAATGTGTACAGGACCAAAAATTGCATACATTGTTAGTGTTCTTGGTCGATATCTTTCTAATACTGGGTGGGATCATTAGGTAGCTGTTAAGAAGGTAGTGAGATACTTGCAAAAGACGATGACTTATATTCTGGTTTATAGGCGGGTGGATGATCTTGAAGTAGTGGGGTATTCAGACTCTGATTTTGTAGGTTGTCAAGATGATATGAAGTCCACTTCGGGTTATATTTTTATGCTTATCGGTGGTGATATTTCATGGAAGAGTGTTAAACAAACACTTACAGTTTCTTCTACTATGCAAGCTAAGTTTGTTGCTTGTTATGGTGCTAATATACAAGTTATATGGTTGAAAAATTTTATTTATGGTTTGCTTGTGGTTGATTCTATTGCTAGGCCACTTCTAATATATTGTGATAATAATATTATTGTGTTCTTTTCTAAGAACAATAAAAGTTCGAGTGATTCTAAGCATATGAAGATTAAATATCTTACAGTCAGAGACTTAGTAAAGAAAGCAGACATTGAGGTTCAGTACATTAGTACTGATTTGATGTTAACTGATCCTCTAATTAAAGAACTTAGACCCATAATTTTCAAGAAATATGTTAGTGATATGGGTGTTGTAGAGTCTTTTGAGTGTTTGGTTAGTGAGAGTTTTATGCTTGTAATTGAACGTCTAAGTTAAATAATTTAGCTACATTGCTTATTCATATATATTTATATGAGTTGAGTACTTTATAGTTGTTTGTTATGCATATGTATACATTCTAAAGATTAGTGTAATTATATTAAGTTATATTTATTAGTTTCCAGTTGTGTTTCTGGAAACAAAGGTTAAGGCATATATTGTGTGTATTTTCAAAATGAAAACAAAAGTCTTATTATGAAGTCTTATGAGTTTCTTTTACTCGTTTGAGCATGTATGAAAGAGAAATATTTTGAAGGACTGACAAAGAAAATAGTGTATTGATCACATGTGAATTTTATCTTCTTGCTACACTGCCATATCGGAATTCAGGTCGGTTAAGTTGTCAATATTTATGACAATGGATTGATACTATGTCAATAAGGGGCATAATTACTGTCATGATCAATATTGATAATTTAATGTGTCCAGAATTATGTTTAAGGTGTCATTTTATCAATAAATATGTTTTCTAAAATTTTGTAGCTATATTTGAGTTAAAGTATTCAGTCGATAGTCATTTTCAAAATATTTTTTATGGAACATGAAAACACCATAATTGATATTCCTCAAGTGGGAGAATGTTGAAATTTTTTTTGTGTGGGCTAATATTAATTATTGGTTTGTTTTAATTTTTATAAAATGGACTGAATAATATAGTTTATTGATTAGTAAGTAAGCTCAATTAAATTGTGATCAAATGAGTTATAAGCTTATAACACTTTTTAGTAGGCTGATATGAAAAATAGTCTGTGTAGATCTAATTTAACATAGACCTATGATGAGTGGGTCTGTTAAATTTTTTGTAAATAGACTAAGACCTCTCTCCTGCCTTCTAACTCTAATCCTAATTGCTACACTTATTAGTAGCTGTATTGAGAGAAGGTTAATAAGAAGAAGACTTAACATTTGATTTCGTTCTTTTTATCTATTATCTTGGTATTTAATTTCGGTTGTCGTAACTATGGCTCAAAATAATCTTGAATCTAATTCTCAAACAGGTATGAAATTCATTTATGTTTTACTATTGGTTGATGTTCTAAATTCATGTACTAGATTCTAAATAAATTCTTACAATACTAATATATTTCTTTGATATCATATTTGAAAACTCAGATTTTGAAGGAATACATTAGAAAAGAATTCTATTTTAATGATTATTTTGTTTGAAAAGTTTATATTTGAAAGAATTCAATTCTATCATTTAAAAATAAAATGATTTGAGGTGAAAGTCAAATTAAGTTAAAAGTCATAAAATTTTGAAAGATTTATTCTAATTAAAAAATGTAGATAAAAGCACTCTATTAACCTTATAACTTAAATTAGAACTATATTTATTTTAAATAAATGAGAGTATTTAAGGAAATAAAATAATTTTAATTCATTATAAATTTATTTCAGATAAATGAATTTAATTGAATTCTATCAATTTAATATTTCTTCCAAACAATAGAATTCTTTCACTAAATAAAATTTTCTCGCTAATAGAATTATTTTCTTTTTTTTTTTCTCGTATGATTTATTTCAAATAAGACTTAAAAGTTAGTATATAAAGTAAATATGATTTTGACGCATTTATCAATAAAAATATATGTAACTAATATAGACTTTAACTTTTTAAAAAATATTGTTTTTAGAAAGCTATTTCTTTAAAATTAAATATTTTATATCAAATAAAATCTTAATTTTCAATTTTATCAAATATTATGCATGATTTATATCCCATTCTTTTAGATAGAAAGGGCAGTATTTTCATTCATGTTTTGGTGTTGCTATTTGAGTTGTTGTCTAAAAAAATTTAAAAATGTTGATTAAAGGCTATTCAAATTTGTTTCATATAAAAGAATTTTATTAATAAAATGAATAAATTATATTAATAGAAATTATTTTTTTTCCTTTTCTTCCAAGTAATATATTCTAACCATAGCCATAGAGTAAAAAACAACATTGATTAATGAAAATATAGAATAAAATAGTGTTATTATCCCAGCAAGAATGGTAATGCTTGAAATTCTTCTCCATCATCTCTCACGCACTTTAAAACAAATTAAAAAAAATGAAGATTTAGAATTAATTGACTAAACATATTAGTAGTTTAATTAGGATCAATCAAGAGATTCTAATTTCTAAAGAATTCAAGAGATGATTAAAGCAAAATTTGTACAAATGTGATTCAAACAGACAAGGACTGATGAATTTTCTGGTGTGGAAGGCAGCTGGGTTATTTGAGAAGCAGCTTTTGCTGTATCTAACGCACACTCTCGCAACAGCACAAGCTTAAGTCAGAGTCTTATTGGGAAGGTAAATTTGGTTTTTTCTTCTACTGCTCATGTATCCATGTCAGAAGACTTTTTCCATTTCTTAATTCCAATTTATTAGGAGAAAGTTCCAAGTTTAATTTACATGTCTTATTATATGCAATCAATAAAATAAACATTTCTATGGGAAATAAAGCAAATTTGTGAATTGCCATAAGCATAATTAATTTTGATATTATTTATTTTTCCCAAAATAAAAAAAAAATAAATTATTATATAGTATTTTTAAAAATAAAATTCGAATCATCAACTGATTTTATTAGGCAACCATTAAGATATTAACATAAATTAATACAGTAACATTTATTTTAAATAATTTCATATTTTTCATTAAATTAAGGTATAAAGATATGCAGTAAAATTTTTATAAACTAATAACCTTATCATAAAAATATATTAATTAAGCAAAGTAATAATTAATTAATAAGTTAATAAATTATTAATTTATCAGAACAACTATATTTCATATATAATATTTTTTTGCTGGATTTATGTATTTTTTTTAATCAAGTAAAGTTTATAAATGTATTTATTATTTACAAATTCATTGTACAATATTTATGGTATTACATTATTTTATTTTATACACTCAAAGTAATAAAACATTAATTAATTTTTCTTATCTTATGACAACAGAACATCAGATTATCTCATTGCACTATAACATTTAAACTTAAACGTGTGATCTAACTCATAATCAATTTTAAGGAAAAAAAAATTACGTTTGACTTTTTCAAAAAAATCATACAATATATATATATATATATATATATATATATATATATATATATATTAATATATTCAAAATTAGTAATTTAATATATTGACTTTAAATTAAAACTAATAAAAATATAATTTAAAAGAAATTCTTAATTAATTAAATATTATCTTATCAATACTATACTGTTATAAAAAGAAAAATCCTTACAGTGAAGCATACATGAGTCAGTCAGTACCATACACTTACTTCTCGTTTGGTGATATAGGCAAATTTCCATAGGGAGAAAAGAAAATAAAGAAGAAAAATAAAATTTATTTTTCTTCCTTATTTTCTTCTCTCATGCTTGGATAAAAAGGAGGAAAAGGAAAATAATTTTTATTTTCCCTTGATTGGATAACCAATTATGAAAGAAAAGAAAAATAATATGTAATATATTTTCAATTTTACCCTTTATTAAATAAAACATTTGAATATATAATTGTATTGTATAATGATTAAAAAAAATAATTATTTAATTGATTTAATATGAAATTAAAATTTATATAATGATAA
>CATIWR010214328.1:0-36474 GCA_949677035.1 Omphalea diandra
TAATCATTAAGAGCATATGATTCTCAATTGACTTGTATTCACATGTAAAATGTAACAATTCAATCATATATACATGTAATAGAACATAATCATATCATAAAATTATCACACACACACACACACACATTGAATCTAATTATGATTTTTACTCACATTTTGATGCAACCAATCTTTACAGTAGGTTTGGTTCTTTCTCTAGGGCTTCCTCAAAGTGTTGAGATCCTAAAATTTGATGCATACATGGTTATAAGTATTATGAGTGATTGGTATGCACCTATGGCATGATCCATGCAAGTGGACCTAGTGTTTATGCATGTTTTTCCTTATATGGCAGCTTGAGCTTCCTACACTCTTACAACAATAATTCTAAATATACATGTCCAAATGACTTGATTCTTTGTGTTTCAAAAAAACTCAACACATAATGGTACAACATATTCAAATTTCAAGCCAATATCAGACACACAGAAAATGTGGTGAATTTTTAAATTTTTCCCTATTGCAATGTCATCTCATTTTGAGTAGGTCTTACATTCTTGGGTGTATATCAAATTGTACAAATCCAATTGCAATAATAATCTACCATCAGTTACAAAACATATAAAGGAGCATTTTTCATGCCTTACTCATTGTCTAATTCAGCCTATAAGGTCACCAAAACAAAAGACCGATCTCAGGGTGAGCAGGTTTGTAACATGTTGATAAACTACCATGATGAAGGGACAATATCTCAACAACCATACTAGATTTGGCCAAAATATTTCCTAGATATGTAGATCAAACATAAATATATAACTTTCAAGTTTGAACCATCATCAAATTCTTAATCTATGGCCATCAAATTCTAGGAAAACATAATTAAAAGAAAGGTAACGTTTCATCTAGGTACAAGGTCAATCCCAATCAATGAGACATATCTCTTTCCACACAACAAATCAATCAAAACTACTTTACGAGTCTTTATAAATGATATAAAGCTAAAAATTTCATGTTTTGAACCTTGTCAAAATCATAACATAAGGTCATCAAAATATAAGAAAATAGAAAGACTGAGGTCATTTCGGTTGGTTATAAACTAGCCCTAATGAAGGAGCCATAACTCCTTACACATACAAAATCAATCAAAATTGTTTCATATTCATTTAGATGAAGCATAAAGCTACAACTTTCATATTTTGAACTTTCTCTAATTCCTCTTCTAGGGTTATAAAATTATAGGTATAAAATTCTTCTCTAACAATAAAATCAACACAATCAGTTATTGTTTTCTTGAATTTTAACTTCCATCCAATAGCTATACCTCAATTACTCCATAATTCTCACTAACCATGCATGATTAACATGTAATGAGGGGTTAATTTCATGTGGGGAGAAGATAAATTAACTTACCTATTGCCCCAAAATTAGAAAACCTTAAGATTCTTTCCTTGGCAGCTCATACTTCTTCTTATTCTCCTTCTTTTTCTTCTTCTTCTTCCTTTCTTACTTTCTTCCTTAGCTCTCTATTTCTTCTTTTGTACCTCACGTCTAACCCCTTAATTCTGATCCTAAAGGGTTTGTAAGCCTATTGCAATAAGACAAAATCATGGCGTTTCATTCCTATTGGTTGGAAGTTCACTTTCCTTTTTTAGTCACTTTACTTCACTCCTTTAGCACTTACATCCATCTCCTAATCCCTATATTCTCCTTATACTTTTAAATAAGCTCTATAACACCATTATTTATGATGCTATAACATGCATACAACATAAGGCAATTTTCCATGCAACTATATAAACATTGCATGTATGTTCAAGTGTCCCAAATGCAATGGTGCATGTATCATCGTCATGCTTATATAATTCACGTATATAAATGATCATTTATCCAATGCATATGTTCATGTAGGATTTCATATCATTTATGTAATGAATATGTTCATGTGATAATGCCAATGGATGTGGATGGGGATGTTACATTTATTCCCCTCTTATAAAGAATTTCGTCCTTAAAATTCAATACTTGCAAACAAATGTGGATACTGTCATTTCATGTTCTATTCGATTTCCCATGTAGCCTATTCTTATGAGTGGTTTCTCCATAACACTTTAACTAAAGGGATTTCTCAATTTTGTAACTATTTTGTCTTATAACCAATGATTTCCACTGGTTCTTCAATGTAACTTACATCATCTGTAATTGTTATGGTTGGATCCCTAAGTATTTATGTACGATCATACCAATACTTTCTTAGCATACTCACATGGAATACATCATGAATCTGAGCCATCTCAAGTGGTAATGCTAGCCTGTAAGCCATGGACAGATTCTCTATAGGATCTCATAGGGTCTTATGTATCGAGGACTCAATTTCCCTTTCTTGCCAAATCGAATTATTCCTTTCCATAGTGAAACTCAAAGGAACACTTTGTCTCCCACCTCATATTCCATTTCTCTTCTGTGTTGGTCAGCATAGCTCTTTTACCGATCTTGTGCTGAGTTTGCTCTTGATTACCTTCACCTTGGCCATAGTATCTTGCACTAGTTCTAGCCCTTCTAAAATATGCATCCCTTCTTCATCCCAGTAGATAGGACTTCTACATTTTCTTCCATATAATGGGTCATATGGTGTCATTTGTATACTACTATGATAATAATTGTTATAACTAAATTCAATCAAGGTAGTATATTCATTTCTTGCACCTTTGAACTCTATCACACAAGTTTGATGCATGTCTTCAAGTGTCTGAATTGTCCTTTCTAATTACCCATATGTTTAAGGATGAAAAACGGTACTAAAACTCAACTTGGTACCCAAAGCCTATTGCAAACTTACTCAAAATCGACATGTAAATCATGGACCTCTATCTGATACAATGGACTCCGAAACACCATGTAATCTGACAATTTCATCCACATATTTCTTGGCTAAGTGCTTAAGTGAACTACCCCATTGAATAGGTAAAAAGTAAACTGACTTAGTTAGTCTATGGATGATCACCTATATAACATCATTCTTCTTTAAAGTCCTCGATAACCCATATACAAAGTCTATGGTTATTCTTTTCCATTCCCATACTAGAATCATTAATGGTTTTAATCTTTTAGCTGGTGCTTGATGTTTCATTTTGATATGCTGACAAGTCAAATATGTTGAAACATAGGTTGCTTCATCTTTCTTCATATTAGGCTGTAAAAAATGATATCACAGGGTATTATGCATCTTCGTCATTCATGGATGCAAGGCATATGTAGCATTATGTGCTTCTTATAGGATTTCTCTTTGCAAGTTATCAACGTTAGGCACACAGATACGATAACCCAACGTTAAGGCATCATTTTGAATATCAAAATCTCTATGTTTCTCATGTTTTACCATTTCAATCATTCTATGTAACTTTGGATCCTTGCCCTATGTTTATTTAATTCGATCATGCAACATTGGTCTCATTTGAAAAGTAGCAATCAATACCCCATTCTTTTGTATGTTTAGTTCTATATTCATAGCTCGTAATTGAACTAACTAAGGCAATGGAAATATAGTAAATGGGTTACATCACTTGTTGATTTCCTGCTTAAAGCATTAACAACCACATTTGCCTTCTCTAGGTCATAATCCTTTAACAGTTCTAATCACCTCCTCTGTCTCATGTTTAATTTTATTTAGCTCATTAAGTACTTCAAACTCTTATGATATGTAAATATATGAAAAGTTTCTCCATATAAGTAGTTTCTCTATATTTTCAAAGCAAACACATCGACAACAAGTTATAGGTCATGTATTGGATAAGATAAGTTATAAGATTTCAATTGTCTATATGCATAAGCAATTACCTTACCATGTTGCATTATAACACATCCCAAACCTTGATGAGAGGCATCACTATATAGTACAAATCTTCCATTACCAGTAGGAATGACTAACACTGAAGTTGATGTCAATCTATATTTTAATTAATCAAAACTCTCCTGACATGCTTTAGACCACCGAAATGGTACATGTTTTTGAAGTAACTTAGCTAAAGGAGCAACTATAAGTAAAAACCCCTTAAAAATTAGCGATAATACCCAGCTAGTCCTAAGAAACTTCAGACTTCTGCAACATTCTTTGGGGTTTCCCATTTCACTATTGCTTTAATTTTGTTTGGATCCACCTCTATGCCCTTTTAAAAAAATATATATGTCATAAAAATACCATATGGTCAATCCAATACTCACATTTGCTTAATTTAGCAAATAGCTATTTTTCTCTCAAAATTTGTAACACAATCCTTAAGTGTTGTTCATGCTCTAAATCATCCCATGTAAGCACTGGAGGCTGGGCATCGCTCGGAATCGTTTCCCATTAATCATATGTATCCCCCTATAATAACAACACTGCATAATCAAAATTTTATTCTGGTGTGCATTTCATCAAAACTCTATGTATTCTCTTTAGTCATGTCTCTGCCACTGATGGATTTGTGGTACCACTGAAGTCAGCTGCACCATATTTGCTTAGTTTTTCATACCTTCTTTCTCTTTGAATTTTTGGACCTTGCACTGTTGATTCACCAATTCTATGTTATGGTTGCCTATGAGGTGTGTTATGCATGAGAATGTGTAAGAGATCTAACCCTATTTGTAGGTTGATCTCATAATGGTCAACATGATGCTTATATGGAATGCAAATCGGGTGATTCCTCTCTCCTTAGTGAGCCATAGGTACTACCATGGTTGCCCTATGCCAATGCCCTATAGACATATAAGACTATGTCATATGATAATGCAAAATAGTGCAAAAGACATGTCATGTTCATATGTATGTCCCTATGGAACCTATCCCTGCTCTGATACCAAAAACTGTAATGACCGTTTTCATTTACAAACTCGTAGCATTCATGTCCAAAATACATATAAATAAGGGTTTTATTCATCATACATACATAATCAAACAGGTATTTAAAGTACATATATGTTAACTAGTAAAGACTATTGACCATAACTAAATCTTATCTAAATTTATGTACATGACACAAGGAGAGAGAGAGTTGGAATTTAGTCGACGACTTATGGTCCATGTATCTCAATGCAAAACTCTAAGCACCAAAGTGTCCAATCCCTATTCTTTGATATATAAAAACCAAAATTGTGATTTGGTGAGTCATAACTCAATGAATAAAAATAATAGTTAGATTTTTATGGCACAACCAATATAAGAATATAATCAGGATACATTACAAGTATAACAATTGACTATACAAGTGCAAGTGCAATAGATTTAATTTTGTCATGCACATGCAAGGTAAAATTACTCCCGGGAATTCATGTGATTCAATGACATTTGATTTTGTTGGCCAGTATATAACAAGTGATTCATTTGATCAATAACATTTGCCAATGGGACCTATTGGTCTATCTTCCATGTGATTTGCATGTGTTTGACAAGCTGGTCATAACACCCTTTTAGTTTCATGTGCAATTGCTCATTCACAAATGGTATACCATGTAATCATTAAGAGCATATGATTCTCAATTGACTTGTATTAACATTTAAAACGTAACAATTAAATCATATATGTATGTAATAGAATATAATCATATCATAAAATTATCACACACACACACACACACACATTGAATCTAATTATGGTTTTTACTCACCTTTTGATATAACCAACCTTTATGGTAGGTTTGGTTCTCTCTCTAGGGCTTCCTCAAAGTGTTGAGATCCTAAAATTTGATACATAAATGGTTATAAGTATGCAAAAATGATTATGAATGATTGGCATGCACCTATGGCATGATCCATGCAAGTGGTGCTAGTATTTATGCATGTTTTTCCTCATATAGCAGCCTCAGCTTGCTACACTCTTTCAATAATAACTCTAGATATACTTATCCAAATGACTTGATTATTTTTTTCAAACAAACTAGAAACATAATGATACAACATATTCAAATTTCAAGCTAACATCATGCACGCAGAAAAATGTCATGAATTTTTAACTTTTGCCTTGTTATAATGTCATCTCAGTCTGAGTAGGTCTTACATTCTTAGGTGTATCTCAAAATGTACAAATCCAATTGTCATAATAATCTACCAGCAATTACAAAACATATAAAGGAACATTTTTAATGTTTAACTCACTGTCTAGTTTAGTATATAAGGTGACCAAAATAAAGGACCAATCTCAGGGTGAGTAGGTTTGTAACATATTGATAAACAGTCATGATGAAGGTATAATATCTCAACAACCATGCTGGATTTGGCCAAACTATTTCACAAGTATGTAGATCACATATAAATATACAACTTTCAAGTTTGGACCATCATCAAATTCTGAATCTATGGCAATCAAATTCTTGGAAAATAGAAATAAAAGAAATGTGAGGTTTCATCCGGGTACAGGGTTAGTCCCAATCAATGAGCCATATCTTTTACCATACAATAAATCAATCAAAACTACTTTACAGGTATTTAGAGGGAATATAAATATAAAAATTTCATGTTTTGAACTTTTTCAAAATCAGAACATAATGCCATCAAAATATAAGAAAATAGAAAGACTGAGGTCATTTCAGTTTATTGTGAACCAGTCCTAATGAAGGAGTCATAACTCTTCACACATACAAAATCAATCAAAACTGTTTTATATGCATTTAGATGAGGCATAAAGCTACAAATTTCATATGTTGGACTTTCTATAATTCGTCTTCTAGGGCTATGACATCGTGGGTATAAAATTTTTCTCTAACAATAAAATCAACACAATCAGCTCTTGTTCTCTTGAATTTCAACTTCCATCCAAGAGCTTTACCTCAATTACTCCACAATTCTCACTAACCATGCATGATTAACATGTCATGATGGGTTAATTTCATAATTCTCACTAACCATGCATGATTAACATGTCATGAGGGGTTAATTTCATGTGGGGAGAAAATAAATTAATTTACCTATTGTCCTAGAATTATAAAACCTTAGGATTATTTCCTAGTCAGCTCATACTTCTTCCTCTTCTTCTTCTTCTTCCTTTACTTCTTTCTTCCTTAGCTCTCTCTTTCTTCTGTTGTACCTCATGTCTAACCCCTTAATTCTGATCGTCAAGGCTTAAAAATTCCACTTGTAAGTCTATTGTAACAAGACAAAATCATGGTGTTTCATTCCTATTGGTTGGAACTTCACTTTCCTCTTTTAGTCTCTCTACTTCACTCCTTTAGCACTTCCATCCATCTCCTAATCCCCATATGCTCCTTATACTTTTAAATAAGCTATATAAGACCATTATTTTTTATGTTATAACATGCACACAACATAAGATAATTTTCCATGTAACTATATAAACGTTGCATATATGTTCAAGTGTCCCAAATGCAATGGTGTATGTGTCATTGTCGTGCTTATCCAATTCGCATATCTAAATGATCATTTACCCAATGCATATGCTCATGTGGGATTTCATATCATTTATGCAATGAATATGTTCATGTGATAATTCCAACGAATGTGGATGGAGATGTTACATCTAGTGTCAGTTAGACATTTGAAACCCTTAGCAATTCAAATATGAAATTGGAAAGAATAGCCACAAACTGTTTATATGGGGTACTGAGAACTCTGAAGAAGAATGATGGTACATGGGTGATCGTTGATCAATAAACTAAGTTAGCTCACTTTTTGCCTATTTGATGATGTTAGTTTGTTTAAGCACTTATCCAATAAATATGTGGCTGAAATTATCAGATTATATGTTGTTCTAGTGTCCAATTTATCAAATAAAGATCCATGATTTACATCTCGATTTTGGATGAGCTTATAATACGCCTTGGGTACCAAGTTGAGTTTTAGTAGTACTTTCCATTATCAAACATGTAACATCCCTATCCACATTCATTGGCATTCTTACATAAAAATATTCATTTCATAAATAATTTGTAGTCCCACATAAACATATGCAATGTATAAATGATCATTTAAATATGTGAATTGGATAAGCACGATGATGACACTTGCACCATTGCATTTGGGACACTTGAACATATATGTAATGTTTGTATAGTTGCATGATAAATTATTTTATGTTGTATGCATGCTATGTCATCATAAATAATGGTCTTTTAGAGCTTATTTAAAAGTATAAGGAGCCTATGGGGATTACGGATGGATGAAGGGGATGGAGGAGTGTATAAGAGGGACTAAAAGAGAAAAAGTGAACTTCAAACCAATAGAAATGAGACACCATGATTTTGTCTCATTAGAAAAGGTTTACAAGTTGAATTTTTCATCCTTTAGAAACAAAATATGGAGGATAAATGTGAGGGGCAATAGAAGAAATAGAGCACTAAGGAAGAAAGAAAGAAAGGAAGATGAAGAAGAAGAAGAAAAAGAAGAAGGAGAGGAAGAAGAGTGAGCTGCCTATGAAGGAATCCTAAGCTTTTTTGGTTCTTAGAAAATTTATGAGTTAATTTATCTTTTTCTTACATGAAATTACTCCCTCATGGCATGTTTATCATGCATGGTTACTATGAATTATAGAGTAATTTAGGTAGAGCTCATGCATGGAGGTTGAAGCTGAAAAGAAACAGAGCTGATTGTGTTAGTTTTATTGTAGAAGCATGTTGTACCCATGATTTCAAAATGCTATAAGAGGAATTAGGGAAAGTGTAAAATATTAAAGTTGGAGCTTTATGCCTCATATAAATGCGTGTAAAATAGTTTTGCTTAATTTGGCATGTTCGAGGATATATGGCTCTTTAATTAGGGCTAGTTCACAACCAACTGAAATCTCCTCATTCTTTCTATTTTCACATATTTTGATGACCTTATGTGATGATTTAGATAAAGTGCAAAACATGAAATTTGTAGGGTTATATCCCTTATAAATACTTGAAAAGCAATATTTCCTTGAGTTGTTGTGTGGAAAGAGATATGGCTCATTGATTGTGACTGACCATAAACCTAATGAAATCTCATATGTCTTTTAATTAAGTTTTCCAATAATTTGATGGCCATAGATTTGAAATTTGATGATGTGCCAAACTTTAGTATTTATGTAAAACATACATGCTTATGAAATTTGTTTTGCTAATTTTAACATGGTTGATGAGATATTACACCTTTATCATGACTGATTATCAACATGTGGAAAACCTACTGACCCTAAGATTGGTAATTTCTTTTGGTTGAATTAAACAATGAGTAAAACATGAAAGATGTTCCATTATGTGTTTTGTAACTTCTGGTAAATTGGTTTTGCAATTTGTTTTTTATGATTTTAGATATGACTAAGATTGTAAGACCTACTCATATTGAGATGACATTGAAATAGGGTAAATTTTAAAAATTCACCACATTTTCTATGTCTTATATTGACCTGAAATTTGACTATGTTATATCATTATGTGTCTACTTTATTTTAGAAAATAATCAAGTCATTTGGATAAGTATATTTAGAGTTATTATTGTGAGAGTGTAGCAAGGTCAAGCTACCATATAAGGAAAATATGCATAAAAATTAGGTCCACTTGCATGGATCATGCCATAGTTACATACTAAGAATTCATAATCATTTTGACATACTTATAACCATGTATGTATCAAATGTTAGGATATCAACACTTTAAGGAACCCTAAAGAGAGAACTAAACCTACCATAAAGGTTAGTCACATCAAAAGGTGAGTAACAACTATAATTAGATTCTAATGTGTATGTGTAATAATTTTATGATATGATTATGTTCTATTACATGTATATGTGATTAAATTATTACACTTTACATGCGAATACATGTCAAGTGAGAATTATATGCTCTTAATGATTACTTGGTATGCCATTGTGAATGAACACTTCCATAAGGAAGTAAAAGCATGTTGCGGCTGGCTTGTCAAACACTTGCAAATCACTTGAAAAAAGGAATAATATGTCTTATTGGCACTTGGTATTGATCAATTGATTCACTTGTTATATGCTGGCCAATAAAAGTTAAGGTCATTTGAATTGCATGAATTCATGAGAGTAGTGTTTTCCTTGTAAGGTCACAACAAAAATCAATCTATATGCTAGATCAGACCAAACATAGGATGGAAGAGATCATAGAAAAGTTATTGCCATATGTGGGGAATTGGAAGAAGCAAATGATGAAAAATGATGTAAAGTGGGCTTTTATAGTAAGAGGCCAAACCTATAGGCAATATAACCCCTAACTAAGGTTCTACAGTCCTCAAGCTAGGTAGTACAACCCTCAATGACAGGGTTGTATATACCTCAGTCAATAAAGACATATTGGACAACCTCCATTCAACTTTCGGATTAACAATAGCTTGAATAACTGTTGTGTGAGATGTATATGTAAAAGAAGTGACAACATATGTTCTGAAAAGCACCATTATAAAAAAAATCAGATTTATGCATTACCAGACAAGATATCAAAGTTTGATAAAAATGGAGCTAGTACCACTTCAGTTCACCCTAGCATATCTCAAACAACCATCCAAAAAATAAGGGCTTTCAAATTGCCTAATAAACTATAAAACTTTGTAAAAATACTAGATGTGATGTACTATAATGAAAAGGAAAAAGGTAAAATGTCTGAAACAGCTAGAAAGGGAAGAGAGTTAGGCTCTCCATAGCTTAGCTGCCTCCACTCGTGAAAGAGGTTACCTTCGAATATGTGGCCTTGTTGTCGATATCCAAATACCCATGCTCTTTGGCTATCTCAACTTGGCGCTCTATTTTTACTTCCACCTCCACAATCTATTGATCATTCTCCCTGATATTATGACTCTGGCACTGGATCGTCTCCTACAAAGAAAACACGAGGTTTAGGATGTTTAGGACATAAAGCATGTAAAAGATGAATCATGAACATACATACATCTAATATTATCCTTTTTTTTATGTTGTGTCACTAACCTACATGGAGTACATTTTTTGTGTCACGGTCCTCTTTAGAACAACAACCAAGTGTACCATGGCCATTGCCTGAACGTATAAAATTTTTTAAAAAATGAAGAAAGACATTTTCATAAGCACATTTTGTAATACAATAAACACACAATGAATGCAAAGGAGTATAAAACTTATATGTGTGATATCGATCGGCTCAAAAGCATAGACATGCCGAGAAATCTGTAATGACATCATCGACCCAATCAATAAAGCAATATAAGACTCCACCAAGTTGCCTGACATGAAAGCCAAACAGCCTACCACCAGGGGCTCTACGCCTCCCAAAGTATATTAGAGGGCTCATTTTCTACCTCAAGCAATCAAAACCAAATGCATAAGCTGAAGCAATAGTCCTCTGAGTTACCTAAATAGTAATGTCCCAACTTGTATGCTTTGAGAAATACCCCTCATCAGCTGCATAGCAAGGAAATGCATGGATAACTACATCGAATAATGGAAGGCTCTTCATGAGCATGCTGATCATTCAAGATCTGTAAGAAATGCTAGGTGAAGACAACTGCTCTCCTAGCATTAGCATAATGCTATAGTAAGACCTATCCTCGTGAGATCCTATGCCTATAGTAAGCTCAAAGGTGGGCAATGTGGGACAGAGCACATGTCTAGGCCCTCACGCCTCTGATAGATGCACTGTTTAAGTTACCACTCTTGAATAAAGGGACCCATCATTAGACAATGTCTATATGAAAAAGCCTTGGCCACTGCCAACTCCAGTGCTCATGCCGCTATGGGACCTCTCCAATCCAGGAACAACTGCAATAAGGACACAAAATCATTATAAGTATAATATTATGAATTATAATAAATACTTATGACTCATAAAGTGACTTAAGTGTAGGGAGAATACCAAGTATAAAGTGGTTATGTTTAGACAAGCATGCCTGGTAGTCACAGGAGACTCCTTATAGCTCACTACACTCTACCGTGTAAAACGAAGGTAGCCACCTTTGCATAAACCTTGTAATAGCCCCAATTTGATGGCACATACCTATCAATAAAGAATGTTATAAGGCTTAAGGTAGCGAAGTAGCATTAAAATATAAAGAATAGAGGAAATCAATGATACTAACGATGAGCACTCTCTAAGTGCCACACAAAGCAACGATCGAGATAATAGTAGAAGTATGCTCGCACTACAAACCCCCAATCAAACTGGTATCGCAAGTCCAAGTCCTCCAGCACTGGCATTGGGCATAGCTCCACTACACTTTAAGTGTTCAACAACATGGATCCTGATAAGATGTATAGCAGGTAGCAAATGACCATGCTGATCAACCACCTCAGCAAGACTATCATCGGCAACTACGAAAGCTTTAGTAAGAATATTAGGCCTCATCACGGCCCTGCTCCTTTTCAATAAGGGAACGCAACCCAAGACCCTCCATAGATAATCTCATTAGAGAAAGAGATGGCGCACCCTAAAGTTGGTAGGCAATGGAATGCCTGCAAACTGCAACCCGGTCAAAAAGGTGAAATCCTTAGGAGTGATTGTAATCTTGGTAATCAGGGGCAGGTGAAAAGTGTGGGTCATGTCCATCAAATGATCTGCCAATGCATATACGATCGATAAATAAATCCTTAGTGTCTCATCAGGAAGTAGCTATAGAAAAGTCCATATCCTAGGCCTTCTATGTTGGCCACCACCCGAAGGTGGTACTTATGTCCCCAACCCTTTGTAGGATTACTAAAGCCAACTACTTCATAGAAAGAGACGATCCCTTACAAAGAGAAAAGAAGGATATTGTAAAATAACATGCAATTCAAAGATGAGAGAGAAGTGAACCCTACAATTCTTCCTAAAAAAAATTTTAGGGACAATATATCATAAGATAGGTAAACTTGTAGAAATAATCAACTATTCTATTAGATTTGTATCATTTTTATTCATTAATTATCCCATAAATTAATTTCAATTATTTCCTTATATAGGTTGAAGAGTAAAACCTAAGTTATGCAAATTGAGACAATCAACTAAACTAGTAGGTGAAAAATAAGTTTCACTAAAAATAAAAAGTGAGTAAACTAGAAATTATCTCTAACTATTTTATGAGTTAATCTAATGTTCACATGCAATAAGCAAATTCAGGGATGGTTCGTAAAGCCTATAGTGAAAAAGTGCATAAAAAATAAAAATAAAAATGGAGAAAACAAGGACACCTACCAATCCCAAGGGTGCTCATACTAGATGATGATAGAGATTGTAGATCATTGGTGTATCACTAACTAGAGGATAGTCAAGTGAAATCGTCTTTATCGTCACATTCTTCAATGGAATCGCCTACTCGAACCCCCACTAAGATCTTAGCTGCTCAAGGGTGTCCAAAGTCAAAAGATCCTCATCAGGAAACTCCTTTTGATCATCATACATCTCGTTGCCAGGAAACTCAACCATATTGTTTGCCAAGAAAAGCTAAGGTTGCCTAAAAGCTAAGCTTAAAGCCTATAGAGAAGAAGGGAAGAGAGAAAGAGGAAAAACAATGCAAATGAGGACAAAAGGCTCTCAGGGCCTTTTTATAGTGGCCCTAAGCCGAGCTGGCCTAATTGGTTCTTGCAAGCCCGACCCTTCTTCAACCTTGATAGGCCAACTCCTATCCAATTAAGCTCGATCCAACCTATCCTTACAGCCCATCAAACTCATAACTACCAAAATACCTCTGCTAGTCCATCAACCTTAAAATTAACAAAATACCCCTATGAGTCCATCAAGCCTAAATTACCAAAATACCCCTTCTAGTCCATTAAGCTTAAAATTACTGAAATACCCTCCTAGTCCATCAAGCTTAAAATTACCAAAATAGCCCTCATAGCCTATCAAGACTAGAATTGCCAAAATACCTTTAATTCCTCAGCAAAGCTTAATAGTAATCAAATTCTAAAAATACACTTGACCACATCTCAAGCCTAATTGCACATAATTACAAAGATACCTTCAGTTTCCTAATAAAACCTATAGACTATTACCCAAAATGTCCTAACTGCTTTCAAGTTGCCAGGTCTAAATCAGCCATAATGAACCTTTTCAATGACAAATTGACCCCTCTAAGGGTTTAAAAAATATTTTTAACAAAGATTCCTCTTTAGAAATGATAAACTCAAGGAAACACTTCATACAATATCTAAATCCATGTTTGTCAGCTTAAGATAAGCATAAACCTCTAGGATAACCAAATATATTATGAGGACTTTGATTAGTTTGCAAATGCTAAAGAGCCTTAGTTGACACAAAAACTATCCACGACACACCCTTGAGTAAGGAATCATCAGTGAAAAGGACCAAAGCTTACATTAAGAAATGCAAGAATGATTTTGATCATAACAGATTGACTATGAGAAATAGAACACCTTAGTACTAGCTAGAAGGCTGATAGGAAGCTTAGTATCTACTTCAAGACTACTAAGAATGAAATTCCAGTACTTGCATGAGGGCTACTAGAAGAAGAAGAAGAAGATCAACCTTAGGACTTACTATAAGGCTATCAAAAAGCTCAGTATATGCTTGAGGGCTGCTAAGAAGGAAATCATAGTACTTGCTCGAGGGCTGCTAGAAGAAGATGATCAACCTTGGTACTTGTCAGAGGGCTATCAATAAGTTTGGAACTTGTTAAAGGGCTGCCAAGAGCCTTAGCAGTTGCTCAATGAGATGCTAAGGAAATTATATCCTTGTGTATCCTTACTAATGTTTACATTTTATACTTTACTTTGTCATGACTTATTCAAATTGACATTTCTCAACCGTTATTTTCCAAGTCCCTACAAAGTAAGAGGCAAATTATGAGCACCATATTTTTTACCTATAATTACAAACCCTAATGATGAAAATCTTTGAACTAAATCCCCAAAATGTAAAGGGATTTACATAACTTAGAGGATGAAAGATATTAGAAATCTTGTGAAAAGCCAAAAGACCAAACTCGAGCTAAGCTAAGGGCTACCAGCCAAGTTTAGTGGGCTACACAATCCACCAAACATGGTTGTACAACCTTCATTACAAGGTTGTACATCTTTGCTTAACCCCTAACTCATGGAACTTTTTTGAAGTCATCCTCCTTTAAACCCTAAGATTGTACAACCCTAACACAAGTATCTACAACCCTTCTTTTACTGTGCAGCCCACATGTAAACCCTAATTACAGTACAACATTATTCACTTCTATGATTGGATGCATCATAGTGCAACTAGAACTAATTCTACCATTGTGCACCCATCCAACACCAATAAATACCCTCTCCTATTTTGAAAAGAAAAGGGAGGCTTTGAAAACCTTAAGTTTACTTTATAGAAATGACCCCTCAAACACCCACAAACATAAAAAAATTAAAACCCTAACCCTATCTGACTCCTTACATGGTAGAACTAGACATTTTTCCTTTCATGTTTATGCATTCCCTAAGCAATATTAGAGGATGTTAACTTAGTCATGAGCTTATAAGGGTAAAGACATAGTTGGAATATCTTTGAGACTCCCCTACTCTTTTTCTTTCTTCCATTTTCTCCATTTTTTTTGGTTTAAAACACAGGCAATAAGGGTTGTACAACCTTGTTAGTATGCTTTATAGCCCTAATCCTAGGATAGCCTAGATTACCTACAATCCTTCAAAAAGTTTTCTTCTTTTTCCCTTCAAATTTTTTCCTTGTAGGGGTATCTTTTGGGATGTTTAGTAACTCTAATGATAGAATAAGACAAGGCTTTATGGCTTAGGACACCTATTAATTTCAAAATGAAGTTTTGGTTAGCTTTCAAAATAGTTTTCTTTGCCTTTCTCACTTAAGGTGCTTTTATGTTTTTATTGTCCTTTCAAACATCAAGTTTAGTTTTGCTTATATTTTGACACCTTAAGCACATAACCAAGTGAGGAATTTAAGTTTCCTTTGACCCTAGCAAACCTCTTTATGTTATAATTCACAATAATAAAGTGCTTTTAGTACTTTGATGCCTTGATTAGATGTGTGTTTTCTAGTTTCTTTAATTTCTAGATATTGTTTTTAATTTTGCTTTTGACACCTTGGAGTAATCATCAAGAGAGGAACTTAACTTCCCTTTAACCTTTATATTCCCTTTTTATGTTATAATTCATGCATAGTCCTATTAATAGTGTTTTATAGTTCTTTGGTCCCTTAGATTCATATGAACATTCCAACTACTCTCACATTATGTTCTACCTTAGATGTTTTAACTCTTTATGAGCAAAGTGAGTAAGGTTTCAATGACCCTAAGATCTCATCCATGTGAATCTTTGCCTTAAGCTACCTAATATCCCCCAAATGCCTAGTCTTATGTGGGTCCATATCTTCTATTTTATTAATCATTCATGCACATTTTCATTCGTGTTATAAACTATATTGTTTGGTTTTGTATTGATAAAATGTTGTGACTATGGACTTAGATACCTATTAGGCACCTTAACTATGGAGTTATGGTATGGGATCATCATAAACCTTTATTTATTTCTTTTTATATATTTTAAGTTCCTTTTACTTACTTGTTCTCATGGTTGATTCATTACTAACTTGTTTCTTCTTTTTGGTGTAGGTGTGATTACTTGAGATTAAACCATCAACTTGGTCTTAACCATCCAATTTTATGAATTTCATATGGGGATGGATGATGCATACTTACCCCATACTATGATGCATGACCCCTATTCCCTATTATGGATGATAATACATGTGAAGACCCTATACCATGATGCATGATCCCTCTCCTCTTTTGAGTTGATGACTTAGTTTGTTAAATCAAATTGTGTTTAGATGTATACATATGGGCATCAATTGGACTGATCAATAACTTGGCTAAAATGTAAAAAGTGAACCACAGATGTCTAAACGTTAGATCCCAATATCCAGGCAATTTGGGGGTGTCTAACCTCTTCCTTAAGTCGTACCAAATTTTCAAACCTGATATCTGATGGGGTGAAGACAAAATGGACCTTTTAATTGACTTTGTTCTGACCAAATTCGAATGGCCACTCCATATTTCCTAGGGATAGTACCAATGTATTATCCTACTTTTGCTCCACTAATGACCACCATTTTGGACTATGGGCTTTAAAATTGAGGAAGGCTTAAAAGGCCCCTTGTTGGACCCATCATGTATCATGATTAGGGGTTATCACCAATATATGACCCCCATCCTCTTGATCTCTCGATGATCGACAAAACATAGGAATTGCAAGTAAGATTTCATTAGTTCAAGTGAAACTCAAGGCCCTCACAACTATATAAAGCATGTGAGTGATATATAGCTGTAAAATGTGTGCAAGTGCATTTAGCACTAGCATGTCAATAAAACATATGCTTTGTTTTTATCTAAATATAAGATTACTTTTCCTTTCATATAAGATTGGATCTTATCTTTTCAAAAGTTTGTAACCAACTCTTTATATAATAAGCTCAATATGTGTTTCAAGAGGTAAAGAAACTTGATCATAAAAAATTGCCTTCAAAATAAAAATATACATTTCTAAAACATCTATTGCCTTAAGCTTATTTATTTATCTCTATGATTTTCTTTTATCATAAGTTCTTATAATTTACTATTATTCCATATTATGAATGCTAAGAGGACATGTGCTTAAAAAGAGACTTCGTAATGTCGATAAGAAGCACTATACATAATTTTATTCATGTTATGTATATAATAGTATCAGAGCCTGCCACCAAAAAGGATTCTAGGTTAATAGATAAAGTAATTAGAAGACTAACCATTGTCCATATGGAAACTCCAATGCCTACAGCTTCATCCTTTGAATATACACCTATTGCTCCATTAATTATTACCCTTCCTCCTTTACCTACTTGCATGCAAACCTCATCAAATAAAATGGACTTCGTGTATAAATTGGATTATATCCAAGATTTACAGAAGATTTAAGACACCAATGCCTCTTTTTAAAATCCATATGATGCCTTTTCCACATAAAAAGGATATTTTACTTGATCCATTAGAACTCTCATTAGACAACTCTCTGAACCCATCAAAGGTGAAGAATATTTCATCTCCTTTGAGATTCCTCTAGAATTTCTCTAACAATGGGCTTTTCATAGCTATACTCATATGTGTGATATGTCTAGCCCTTTACTATCATGGAAGAACGGGTTTACCTATTTTTGCGAGGATTGCTCTTTTGGATATCTAATATTTATAGTTCCTGCATATAGTCATTAACATTGTAGAAACATCTCTTAATGTTGGATCAACTATGTTCACCTTTTATCCCAATTTCAACCTAGCTTTTAACGATCCTAATGTATTGTCTACCTTAAACATCCAAATTCAAATTATTATAGCTGCCTAAGTAGCTTTACCACTATTGCTACTTTTCACTGCTAAATAATGTATGAAATGTAGACTCATGCTCTAGATTATTAAGTGCCATACCCTAATGATATAATGCACATTATAGTAGACTCTTCAAATGCTCCAACATACATCCATGTCCCTAGGCAAATTACAAAATAAGAGCTCCTCTAAGTCCTGCCATAAAAATGGATGACCAATTATGAAAGGTTGCATGAAAACACATAACCATTATAGTCGATAGAATAAGTGTTCCAAAGAAAATCATATTGTGACATCCCATTTAATAATCATAAAAATTCTCCATTAGTCTATCCATTGTCATTTAAAGGCCTTATTTAAATTTTTTTATATTGTTTTTTTACTATGTCTCTTATTCACCACATAGTAACTATTTATAACAAAACATACATAGATAAACAAATTAAAATACTAATTGACTGCATACTGGCCCAACCTCTATTACACTGCTAGACAATAACTTTGAAATGTATGCTGAATGCAATATTTAGTCTACTCTTCCTGAAATAAGATTTCATACAAAAGAGTGAGCTTGCATACTCAGTACGTAAATGTATAATGATACTTCAATCTCAAATAACATAACAATTTTTAAACATAAATAACTCATCATCATATCCATGTACGAAATAAAGAGTTTTACCTCCTAAATGCCACATAGGCCATCAAATGTTATTGTCACCCATGTTGTCATAAATTGCTACCACATAGGCTATAAATATCACTGCCACAAAGGCTATCATTTTTAGTTGCGACATAGGCTATAAATATTGTTATTTTCCCACAAGCTATTATATTTTATTTCCACACATGCTATAGATATCATTACCGTACAGGTTATCAAGTGTTATTGCCACACAGACTATCGAATGTTATTGCCACACAGGTCGTTGCCACACAGGCTATCAAATGTTTTTGCCACATAGGCTATTATATCATTGTCATTAGGCTATTATATCATTGTCATACACATTGTTGCCATACAGGCTATTATATCAGTGTCACACAAGCTATAATATCAAAGCCACACAAGCTATCAAATATTATCGCCACATAGGCTATCAAATATTATCACCATATAGGCTATCAAATATTATTGCCACATAAGCTATCAAATATTATCGCCACATAGGCTATCTATTATTCTCGCCATATAGGCTATCAAATATTCTCGCCACATAGGCTATCCATTATTATCTCCACATATGCTATCAATTAATATTGCCATATAGGTTATGAAATAGTATCATCACATAGGCTATCAAATATTATCTCCACATAGGCTATCAAATAGTATCGTCACATACGCTATCAAATATTATCGCCACATAGTCTATCAAATATTATCGCCACATAGGCTATCAATTATTATCGCCACATAGGCTATCAATTATTATCACCACATAGGATATCAAATACTATTGCCACATATGCTATCAAATACTATCGCCACATTGGCTATCAAATATTATCGCCACATCGGTTATCAAATAGTATCGCCACATATCCTATCCATTATTATCGCCATATATGTTATCAATTATTATTGCCATATAGGTTATCAAATAGTATCGCCACATAGGCTATCAAATATTATCGCCACATAGGCTATCAAATAGTATCGCCACATACGCTATCAAATATTATGGCCACATACGCTATCAATTATCATCGCCACATAGGCTATCAATTATCATCGCCACACAGGCTATCAATTATTATCCCCACATAGGCTATCAAATATTATCGCCACATAGGCTATCAAATATTATCGCCACATAGGCTATCAAATACTATCGCCACATAGGCTATCAAATACTATCGCCACATAGGCTGTCAAATAGTATCGCCACATAGGCTGTCAAATAGTATCGCCACATAGGCTGTCAAATGGTATCGCCACATAGGCTGTCAAATATTATCGCCACATAGGCTCTCAAATATTATCACCACATAGGCTCTCAAATTTTATCACCACATAAGCTATCAATTATTATCCCCGCATAGGCTATCAAATATTATCGCCACATAGGCTATCAATTATTGTAGCCACATAAGTTATCAAATAGTATCGCCACATAGCCTATCAAATACTATCACCATATAGGCTATCAAATATTATCACCACATAGGCTATCAAGTAGTATCAACAGATATGCTATCAAATATTATCGCCACATAGGCTGCCAAATAGTATCGCCATATAAGCTATCAAATACTACCGCCACATAGGCTATCAAATACTATCGCCATATAGGTTATCAAGTATTATCACCATATAGGCTATCAAATATTATCGCCATATAGGCTATCAAATATTATCACCTCATACGCTATCAAATATTATCGCCTCATAGGCTATCAGATATTATCGCCTTGTAGGCTATCAAATAGTATCGCCACTAGGCTATCAAATACTATCGCCACATAAGCATTCAAATATTATTGCCACATAGGCTATCAAATAGTATCGCCATATAAGATATCAAATACTATCGCCACATAAGCTATCAAATATTATCACCACATAGGCTAACGAATACTATTGCCACATAGGCTACCAAATAGTATCGCCACATAGGTTATCAAATACTATCGCCACATAGGCTATCCAATATTATCGCCACATAGGCTAACAAATAATATCGCCACATAGGCTATCAAATACTTTCGCCACATAGTGTATCAAATAGTATCGCCATGTAGGCTATCAAATACTATCGCCACGTACGCTATCACATACTGTCGCCACATAGGTTATCAAATATTATCACCACACAGGTCATCAAATATTATCGCCAAATAGGTTATCAAATATTGTTGCCACACAGGCTATCAAATACTGTCGCCACACAGACTATCAATTATTATCGCTACACATACTATCAAATATTATTGTCACACAGGCTATCAAATATTATTGCCGCACAGGTTATCAAATATTATCGACATAGGCTATCAAATATTATCACCACGTAGGCTATCAATTATTATCGCCACATAGGCTATCAAATAGTATCACCACATAGCCTATCAAATACTATCACCACATAGGCTATCAAATCCTATTGCCACATAGCCTATCAAGTAGTATCGCCACATATGCTATCAAATATTATCGCCACATAGGCTATCAAATATTATCACCATATAAGCTATCAAATATTATCGCCACATAGGCTATCAAATACTATTGCCATATAGGCTATCAAATATTAACGCCATAGAGGCTATCAAGTATTATCGCCACGCATGCTATCAAATATTATCGCCTTATAAACTATCAAATATTATCGCCTCATATGCTATCAAATATTATCGCTACATAGGCTATCACATATTATCGCTACATAGGCTATCAGATACTATCGCCACATAGGCTATCAGATACTATCGCTACATAGGCTATCAAATACTATCGCCACATAGGCTATCAAATATTATCGCCACATAGGCTATCAAATACTATCACCACATAGGATCTCAAATACTGTCGCCATATAGGCTATCAAATATTATCGCCACATAGGCTACCAAATATTATCGCCACTTAGGCTATCAAATACTCTTCCTATGTAGGCTATCAAATACTCTCGCCGCATAGGCTATCAAGTAGTATCGTCATATATGCTATCAAATATTATTGCCACATAGGCTATCAAATATTATCGCCATATAAGCTATCAAATATTATTGCCACATAGGCGATCAAAAACTATTGCCACATAGGCTATCAAATATTATCACCGCAGAGGCTATCAAATATTATCGCCACACGGGCTATCAAATACTATCGCCTTATAGGCTATCAAATATTATCGCCTCATAGGCTATCAAATATTATCACCACATAAGCTATCAAATAGTATCACCACATAGGCTATTAGATACTATCGCTACATAGGCTATCAAATATTATCGCCACATAGGCTATCAAATAGCATCGCCACATAGGATATCAAATACAGTCACCATATAGGCTATCAAATATTATCGCCACATAGGCTATCAAATATTATCGCCACTTAGGCTATCAAATACTCTCGCTATGTAGGCTATCAAATACTCTCGCCACACAGGTTATCAAATATTGTCACCACACAGGCTATCAAATGTTGTCGCCACACATGCTATCAAATACTGTCACCACACAGGCTATCAATTATTATGGCCACACAGGCTATCAAATATTATCGCCACACAGGCTATCAAATATTATCGCCACACATGCTATCAAATATTATCGCCACACATGCTATCAAATATTATCGCCAGACAGGCTATCAAATACTATCGCCACACAGGTTATCAAATACTATCGCCACATAGGTTATCAAATACTGTCGCCACATAGGCTATCAAATATTATCGCCACACAGGCTATCAAATATTATTGCTGCACAGGCTATCAAATATTATCGCCATATAAGCTTTCAAATATTATTGTCACACAAGCTATCAAATAGTATCGCCACACAGACTATCAAATATTATCGCCACACAGGCTATCAAATATTGTCACCACGTAGGCTATCAAATATTATAACCACATAGGCTATCAAATATTATCGCCACATACTCCCATTCTCAAGTCATAATTTATCAACATCTCATGAAAATTAATAAATCAAGATTATAATAATCTTTTATCTATGTATGCCATAATATCACTACATTAAACAACATTTCATTAAATTAAGTATAAGTTCATAGCATTTAACCAATCACATATATAATACCATTAGCTATTTACTTACATCCTCCTTTAAGTTTATTTAGTCGTGGATGGACCCAGCTTATTCTCACTATTATCCTCAATGCCTCGAGGACCTATTTCAATACACTAATTCAATTCATGATGATAAAGCAAGATTTTTATTTTGCTATGCAACTATGACATGATTCATGAAATGGACCTAGTATTTATGCATATTTTCCTTATATGGCAGCCTGAGCTTGCTATACTCTTATAGTAATAACTCTAGATATACTCATCCAAATTACTTGATTCTTTCTTTTTCAAATAAACTGGATACATAATGATACAACATATTCAAAGTTCATGCAAATATTAGACATAAAAATCGTGATGAATTTTTGAATTTTGCCATGTTGCAATGTCATCTTAGTCTAAATAGGTCTTACCTTCTTGGGTGTATCTCAAATTTTACCAATCCAGTTGTAATAATAATCTACCACCAATTACAAAACATATAGAGGAACATTTTTCATGTTTTACTCATTGTCTAATTCAGTCCATAAAGCCACCAAAACAAAGGACCAATCTCAGGATGAGCAGGTTTGTAACATGATGACAACCAGTCATGATGAAGGGACCATATCTCAACAACCATGCTGGATTTGGCAATAATATTTCACAAGCATGTATATCAATCATAAATATAAAACTTTCAAGTTTGGACCATCATCAAATTTTGAATCTATGACCATCAAATTATTGGAAAACAGATTCAAAAGAAATGTGAGGTTTCATCCCGATACAAAGTCAGTCCCAACCAATGAGTCATATCTCTTTCCATATAGCAAATCAATCAAAAGTGATTTATAAGAATTTAGATACGACATGGCCCTAAAAATTTCATGTTTTACACTTTGTCAAAATCAAAACATAAGCCATCAAAATATAAGAAAACAAAAAACTGAGATCATCTCAGTTCAGATTTGACCCAATCCTACTTAATGAAACATATCTCTTGACATAGAGCAAATAAAGCAAAATCGTTTCATAAGCATTTATATGAGACACAAAGCTACAACTTGCATATTTTTCACTTTCTTGATTTCCCTTTCTAGGGTTATTAAATCATGGATGCAAAATTCTGTTCTGACAACAAAATACAGCACAAATATCTCTTATTTTCTTGGATTCAACTTCCATCCAATAGCTCTACCTCAATTACTCCATAATTCTCACTAACCATGCATTATTAACATGTCATGAAAGGTTAATTTCAACTGAGAAGAAGATAACTTAACTTACCTATTATCCCAAAATTAGAAAACCTTAGGCAGCTCATTCTTCTCCCTCTCTTCTTTTTCTTCTTCTTCCTTTATTTCTTTATTCCTTAACTCTCTCTTTGTTTCTAGTATAACTCACAGTTTTCCTCTTAATTTTGACCATAATTATCATATGTAAACTTATTATAACAATATAAAATCATGGTGCTTCATTTCCATTGGTCGAAAGTTCACTTTTCCTCTTTTAGTCCTTCTTCTTCACTCCTTAAGCACCTCCATCCATCTCTCAATCCCTAAATGCTCCTTATACTCTTAAATAAGCTTTATAACACCATTATTGATGATGTTATAACATGCACATAACATAAGACAATTTGCCATGCAACTATACAAACACTACATATATGTTCAAGTGTCCCAATTGTAACGGTGCAAGTGTCATTGTCATGCTTCTACAAATCACATGACTAAATGATCATTTATCTAATGCATAAGTTCATAGGAGATTTCATATCATTTCTACAATGAATATGTTCATGTGATGATGCCAATGGATATGGATAGGGATGTTACACAAACACTGCTCCTGGGTATTCGTGTGATTCAAGTGACATTTAATTTTGCTAGCCTGCATATAATAAGTGATTCATTTGATCAATAACATGTGCCAATGGGACCTATTGGTCCTTCTTCCACATGGTTTACAAGTGTTTGACAAACCGATCACAACACCCTTTTTGTCCCTTGTGCAAGTGCTCATTCACAAATGGTATACCAAGTAATCATTAAGAGCATATGATTCTCACTTGACTTGTATTCACATGAAAAATGTAACAATTCAATCATATATACATGTAATAGAACATAATCATATCAAAAAAATTATCACACACACACATTGAATCTAATTATTGTTTTTACTCACCTTTTGATTTGACCAACCTTTATGGTAGGTTTGGTTCTCTCTCTAGGGCTTCCTCAAAGTTTTGAGATCCTAAAATTTGATACATACATGGTTATAAGTATGTCAAAATGATTATGAATGCTTAGTATGCAACTATGGCATCATTCATGCTAGTGGACCTAATGTTTATGCATATTTTCCTTATATGGTAGCCTGAGCTTGCTACACTCTCACATAAATAACTCTAGATATACTCATCCAAATGACTTGATTCTTTTTTTTTAAACAAACTAGACACGTAATGATACAACATATTCAAATTTCATGCCAATATCAAACACAAAAAAATGTGGTAAATTTTTAAAATTTTCCCTGTTGCAATGTCATCTCAGTCTGAGTAGGTCCTACATTATTGGGTGTATCTCAAATTGTACAAATCTAATTGCAATGATAATCTACCATCAATTACAAAACATATAAAGAAACATTTTCATGTTTTACTCATTGTCTAATTTAGTTTATAAGGTAACGAAAACAAAAGACAAATCTCAAGGTAAGGAGGTTTGTAACATGTTGACAAACAGTTAGGATTAATGGACAATATCTCAACAACCATGTTGGATTTGGTAATAATATTTCATAGGTATGTATATCAAACATAAATATATAACTTCTAAGTTTTTATCATCATCAAATTCTAAATTTATGGCCATAAAATTCTTAAAATATAAAATTAAAAGAAAGGTGGGGTTCCATCCGGGTACAAGGTCAGTCCCAATAAATGAGCCATATGTCATTCCACACAACAAATAAATCAAAACTAATTTATAGGTATGTAGAGAGGATATAACACTACAAATTTTATGTTTTACACTTTATCAAAATCAAAACATAATGCCATCAAAATATAAGAAAATAGAAAGACTGAGGTAATCTCGGTTGGTTATGAACCAGCCTAAATGAAGGAGCCATAACTCCTTACACACACCAAATCAAGCAAAACTATTTCATAATAATTTATATCGGATATGAAGCTACAACTTTCACATTTTTCACTTTCCCTAATTCCTCTTATAGGGTTATGAAATCATGGGTACAAAATCATGCTCTAACAGCAAAATCCAACACAAACAACTATTATTCTCTTGAATTTCAACTTCCATTCAAGAGCTCGACCTCAATTACTCAATAATTCTCACTAACCATGCATGGTTAACATGCCATGATAGGTTAATTTCAGTTGAGCAAAAGATAAAATTAACTTACCTATTGTCTCAAAATTATAAAACCTTAGGACTCTTTCCTAGGCAGCCCACACTTTTTCCTCTCCTTCTTCTTCTTTTTCTTCTTCTTATTCCTTTCTTTCTTTCTTCCTTAATTCTCTCTCTCTTCTATTATAACTCATCTATAGCCCTTTAATTATGGTCCTAAAGGGTCAAAAATTCCATTTGTCAGCCTATTATAATAAGATAAATCATGGTGTTGCATTCCTATTGGTTGGAAGTTCACTTTCCTCTTTTTACCCCTCTTATACACTCCTTAAGCACCTCCATCCATCTCCTAATTCCTAGATGCTCCTTATACTTTAAAATAAGTTATATAACACCATTATTTATGATGTTATAATAAGCACACAACATAAAATAATTTTTCATGCAACTATACAAACACTACATATATGTTCAAGTGTCTCAAAATGTAATGGTGCATGTGTCATCATCGTGCTTATCCAATTCACATATCTAAATGATCATTTATCTAATGCATATGTTCATGTAGATGTTGATAAATTATGACTTGAGAATGAGAGTATGTGGCGATAATATTTGATAGCCTATGTGGTTATAATATTTGATAGCCTACGTGGTGACAATATTTGATAGCCTGTGTGGCGATAATATTTGATAGTCTGTATGGCGATAATATTTGATAGCTTGTGTGGCAATAATATTTGAAAGCCTATGTGGCGATAATATTTGATAGCCTGTGCAGCAATAACATTTGATAGCCTGTGTGGCGATAATATTTGATAGCCTATGTGGCGACAGTATTTGATAACCTATGTGGCGATAGTATTTGATAACCTGTGTGGCAATAGTATTTGATAACCTGTGTAGTGATAGTATTTGATAGCCTGTCTGGTGATAATATTTGATAGCCTATATGGCGATAATATTTGATAGCATGTGTGGCGATAATATTTGATAACCTATGTGGCGATAATATTTGATAGCTTATGTGGCGATAATATTTGATAGCCTATGTGGCAATAATATTTGATAGCGGCGATAATGTTTGATATGGCGATAATATTTGATAGCCTATGTAGCGATAGTATTTGATAACCTATGTGGCGATAGTATTTGATAGCCTATGTGGCGATAGTATTTGATAGCCTATGTGGCGATAGTATTTGATAGCCTATGTGGCGATAATATTTGATAGCCTATATGGCGATAATATTTGATAGCCTGTATGGCAAGAACATTTGATAACCTGTGTGGCAATGAGTTATATAGCCTATATGGCAACAACATGTGTGGCAGTAACATTCGATAGTCTGTGTGGCAATAACATTTGATAACCTGTGCGGTAATGATATCTATAGCCTATGTGGAAATAAAATATAATAGCCTATGTAGAAATAACAATATTTATAGCATATGTAGCAACTAAAAATGAAAGTCTTTGTGGCAGTGATATCTATAGCCTATGTGGTAGCAATTTATGATAGCATGGGTGGCATTAACATTTGATTGCCTATGTAGCATTTAAGAGGTAAAACTATGTATTTCATACATGGATATGATGATGAGTTATTTATGTTTAAAAATTGTTATGTTATTTAAGATTAAAGTATCGTTATGCATTTACTTACTGATTGCGCAAGCTCACTCTTTTGTATGAAATCTTATTTTAGGAAGAGTAGACTAAATATTGCATTTAGTATACATTTTGAAGTTACTGTCTAGCAGTGTAATAGATGTTGGGCCAGTATGCAGTCAATTAGCATTTTAATTTGTTTATCTATGTATGTTTTATTGTAAATAGTTACTATATGGTGAACAAAAGACATAATGAAAAAAAAACAATATAAAAAAAATTAAATCATGTATTTAAATGACAATGGATCGACTGATGGAGAATTTTTATGATTATTAAATGGGATGTCATAATTAGTGGTATCAAAGCGGGTAAATGATTCTGTAGACATGTGTAATATGAATGTGATATACATGATATTTGCATTGTGTTAATCTTACATGCATTAGCATAGAGGAGTATGGATGCACCTGATAGAGTTTTTACTGGCCTAGAGGCTAGGGATGAGTCTGTTCATGCACATGAGCATGTTGACCATGTTACAATAGTATTATAATTATCACTGAATAAAAAGTACAATTCAGATAATTTAGTGAAGCAATAAGTAATAATTTTAATGTTATAATGATGATTAATTAAGATATGATGTGAGTTAAAAAGGATGACTAAAAGATATGAAGGTGAAAGATGTTAAGTCATGAAGAGGAAGTAAATGAAAGTTATGATGCATAAGTATGTATATGCAAGAAATTATGAATAATTAACATGAATGAATGGCAGAATTAGAGGTTAATAATGAATAACATGTTAATATTTCAGATGGAAATAAGTTATGTTATAGAATATGTTAAAAGAAATGAAGAAGAATGATGAAACCTAAGGTATAAGCTAAGCTAGGTGCAAGACCTTCGATGGCTATTGAGGATCTTTGTATTCATATTGTATCCGGTCGATTCTAACACTAAGGAGGTTGATCGTTAGTCTTTTGAAGCTTAAAATACTTGAAAGTTTTATCTTATTTTGACTGCCAATTTCAGAATATATTTCTAGAGGTTCATTCAATCAAGAAAATGAAATGGGGAGAGAGGGGAAATAAAAAGTGACATTTATATATATATATATATATATATATATATAAATTTTACAAAATAAAGGCACACATACAGAAAAAGAAAACAATATCTAAGAGCGTGGTGGCCTTTTTAAGGTGGATGATGATGGGGGTGTTGAGAAAGAGAAGACACAGGATTTAGGAGCAACTCTTTGGAGGGATTGAGTATAATGTATTTGTTTCGAACATTATACACTTCACATTTATTTAAGGTAAAGAACTTGAGAAGCATAGATAAAATGATTATTTACTTTGGCAGCAAGAACGTCATAGTACAATTTATTTCCTTTTTAATTTCTTCAAGCTTTCGCTCTAATAGAGCAAGCTTGTCTTTCGTCGACCTTTTAATTCTTTCATCTTCTTTTTCTTTTACAAACTTTTGTTTCTTCTCTAGCTGGGGTGCCTCTTCTAGACTCTTTTCCCTTTGTTATGTCTAAGACAAAGGGTTAGGTCCAACCCTTCATCGTTGGTTTCAATGTTCAGGTCAAGGTGTTTGTTCACCATTTCTAGAAGTGTCGAAGGCGAGATAGAAAGGAAACAATATGGAGGAAAGATGAAGAAAAACTAAGCTGACAAGGGTTTCAAAAGAGTAGTTTGCTTAGTGACGAGGGAGTGAGAGAATCAAGTTAATTATATAGGTTTCATAATAGACAATAAAGGACATATGATCTTTTCATCGCTTGCTATAAGATTTCTTTGGATTGCATACGCACAAATGTCAAAAAAGAGTATAAAGCACATGCAGGTAAATAGTTTTGTTAATAAATTCATAAAAGCAATGCCAAATAGGTATGTACCATAAACTTTTGACCGTTAGTGTTTGTGTAGGCTCCCATAGTGTAGATTTTTTTTTACCATGAGCTGTAAAGGCTTGGCGTGCTTTGTATAATGGGGAATAAAACTGCGTAGATAGTTGACAATTATAAGAAATTACTGTATTTGTTTCTTTGTCAGATTCTCATCAGGGAATTTTAATAATTCATTTGTAAAATCTGCACATTTTTTTGCCTATACGACAAACAGTTTCACTTTATAGACTAGCTAAAATATATGTTGTTGAGATTGTGAGATTACATGGCATTCTTGTTTGTGGTATTTTTGACATGTAAAGTTTTACGTTAACTTTTGCATGCTATTGGTTATCCAGTGGCTAATTGTAATTTACATATGTTGTGTAAATAATTGCAATTCTGGTTTAAGCTGCTAACTATATCAGCAGGATTTCTCAAGTCTCGGATCAAATGCAATGGTTTTTTTTTTTTTTTTTTATGATGGGATACTTATAGAAGCACTTAACTCATTGTAAGTGGCTAAATTGTTTGGTTAAATGCTCATATTTGGTTAACTCAATCTAAAATGTAATGTCCTAACAAACTAATTTTATTGTTCAAGGATGAAATATAGATTGTTTCTAACTATGAATCTATGTTATATTTATATTTTTTAGAAGTTAACTTTCTATTGGGACTTGAGATTGAATGGGAACATCTACAAGTTTAAATATACTTTTGGAAAATAGAGTTCTTATTCAGGAATATGAATCTGACATTAGTTTCATCAATTAATTATTGATCTACTTATAAATATAGATGATTAAGTGAGTATCTAGTTATTTTTCAGCCACTTACAGGTATTGAATTTCGACGACCAAATTTTTTATAAAAGAGGAAGAAATGTAACATCCCTATCTACATCCATTGGCATCATCACATGAACATATTCATTTGCATAAATGATATGAAATCCCCTATGAACTTATGCATTAGATAAATGATCATTTAGTCATGCAATTTGTAGAAGCATGACAATGACACTTGCACCATTACAGTTGGGACACTTGAACATATATGTAGTGCTTGTATAGTTGCATGGTAAATTGTCTTATGTTGTGTGCACATTATAGCATAATAAATAATGGTGTTATAGAGCTTATTTAAGAGTATAAGGAGCATTTAGGTATTGAGAGATGGATAGAGGTGCTTAAGGAGTGAAGACGAGGGACTAAAAGAGGAAAAGTGAACTTCCAACCAATGGAAATGAAACACCATGATTTTATATTGTTATAATAAGTTTACATCTGATAATTAGGGTCAGAATTAAGAGGAAAAATATGAGTTATACCAGAAACAAAGGGAGAGCCGAGGAAGAAAGAAAGAAAGGAAGAAGAAGAAGAAGAGAGGGAGAAGAGTGAGCTGCCTAAGGTTTTCTAATTCTGGGATAATATGTAAGTTAATTTATCTTCTTCTCAACTGAAATTAACCTCTCATGACATGTTAATCATGCATGGTTAGTGAGAATTATGGAGTAATTGTGGTAGAGCTCTTGGATGGAAGTTGAATCCAAGAGAACAAGAGCTATTTGTGTTGTATTTTGCTATCAAAATATAATTTTGCATCCATGATTTCATAACCCTAGAAGAGGATTTCGGGAAAGTGAAAAATATGGAAGTTATAGCTCTATATCTCAAATAAATGCCTATGAAACTATTTTTCTTGATTTGCTCTATGTGAGGAGATATGACTCCTTTAGTAGGACTGGGTCAAATTTAAATCGAGATGATCTCAATTTTTTGTTTTCTTATATTTTGATGGCCTTACATTCTGATTTTGACAAAGTGTAAAACATGAAATTTGCAGGGTTATGTCCTCTCTAAATACATATAAATCAGTTTTGATTTATTTGCTGTGTGGAAAGAGATATAGGTTATTGATTGGAACTGGCTCTGGGCCAGGATGAAACCTCACATTTCTTTTGAATATGTTTTCTATAATTTAATGGCCATAGATTCAGAATTTGATGATGGTCCAAACTCAAAAGTTTTAGATTTATGCCTGATATACATGCTTGTGAAATATTGTTACCAAATCTAGCATGGTTATTGAGATATGGTCCCTTCATCATGACTAGTTGTCATCATGTTACAAACCTGCTTACCCTGAGATTGGTCCTTTGTTTTGGTGACTTTATTGACTGAATTAGACAATGAGTAAAACATGAAAAATGTTCCTCTATATGTTTTGTAACTGGTGGTAGATTTTAATTACAATTGGATGGGTATAATTTGAGATAAACCCAAGAAGGTAAGACCTACTCAGACTGAGATGACATTGCAACAGGGCAAAATTCAAAAATTCACCACAATTTCTGTGTCTGATATTGGCTTGAAATTTGAATAAGTTGTATCTTTATGTGTCCAATTTATTTGAAAAAAAAGAATCAAGTAATTTGGATGAGTATATCTAGAGTTATTACTGTGAGAGTATAGCAAGCTCAAGTTGCCATATAAGGAAAATATGCATAAGTACTAGGTCAATTTCATGAACCATGTCATAGTTGCATAGCAAAATGAAAATCTTGCTTTATCATCATGAATTGAATTGGTGTATTAAATAGGTCCTTGAGGCATTGAGGATAATAGTGGGAATAAGTCGGGACCATCCACGACTAACTAAGCTTGAAGGAGGAGGTATGTAAATAGGTAATGGTATTATATGTGTGATTGGTTAAATGCCATGAACTTATACTCAATGGAATGGAATGTTGTTTAATGTGGTAATATTGTGGCATACATAGATGAAAGATTGTTATATTCTTGATTTATTTATTTTCATGAGATGTGGCGATAATATTTGATAGCCTATGTGGCAATAATATTTGATAGCCTTTGTGGCGATAATATTTGATAGCCTATGTAGCGATAATAATTGATAGCCTATGTAGTGATAATATTTGATAGCCTATGTGACGATAATATTTGATAGCCTATGGGGGGGGATAATATTTGACAGCCTATGTGGCGATAATATTTGATAGCCTGTGTGGCGATAATATTTGATAGCCTATGTGGCAATTATATAATAGTCTGTATGGCAACAGCCTGTGTGGCAATGATATAATAGCTTGTGTGGCAACAGCCTATATGGCAATGATATAATAGCCTATGTGGCAATAAAATTCGATAGTCTGTGTGGCAATAACATTTGATAACTTGTGCGGTAATGATATCTATAGCCTGTGTGGAAATAAAATATAATAGCTTGTGTGAAAATAACAATATTTATAGCCTATGTGGCGACTAAAAATGAAAGCCTTTGTGACAGTGATATCTATAGCCTATGTGGTACCAATTTATGATAGCATGGGTGGCAATAACATTTGATAGCCTATGTGGCATTTAAGAGGTAAAACTCTTTATTTTGTACATGGATATGATGATGAGTTATTTATGTTTAAAAATTGTTATGTTATTTGAGATTGAAGTATCGTTATGCATTTACTTACTAACTATGCAAGCTCACTCTTTTGTATGAAATCTTATTTCAGGAAAAGTAGAATAAAGATTGCATTTAGTATACATTTCAAAGTTGCTATCTAGCAGTGTAATAGAGGTTGGGCCATTATGTAGTCAATTAGTATTTTAATTTTTTTATCTATGTATATTTTGTTGTAAATAGTTACTATGTGGTGAACAAGAGACATAGTGAAAAAAAAACAATATAAAAAAATTTTAATTCAAGTCTTTAAATGACAATGGATCGACTAATGGATCATTTTTATGATTATTAAATGCGATGTCACAGTTTGCCTTGCATGGTCACGATAAAAATTAATCTATTGCACTTGCACTTGGATAGTCAAATGTTATACTTGTAATGTATCCTGATGATATTTGATTATTGGTTGTGACATAAGAATCTGATTATTATTTTTATTCATTTAGTCATGACTCACCAAATCGCAATTATATTTTTCAAATATTGAAGAATAGGGATTGGACACTTTGGTGCTTAGAGTTTTGCATTGAGACACATGAACCACAGGTCATCGGCTGAATTTAAACTCTCTTTCTCTTTATGTCATGTGCATACATTTAGATAGGAACTAGGTATTGTCCCTAGTCTTGACATTTGTTAACATATATATATATATTAAATACATGTTTCATTATGTATGTATGATGAATAAAACATTTATGCATATGCATTTTGGACATGAATGCTATGAGTTTTGTAATGAAAATGATCGTTACACAATTCACACTCAAATCCAAGGAAGGACAAGGGCTTTTGCATTGCATCCTTAAATACTCACCTTATATTTAGATGTTCACAACATAATCAAGTGCCTTTGAGGTCAAGAAAGGCATCAAGAAGCATCACATACCTTTCCCCTTACTCTTTTCTTTTTTTCTTCCTTTTCTTTTTCTTTGGTTTTCAAAAACCAGGTTAGAAAGGGTATACAACCCTCTTTATGGGCTGTGTAAACTTCTAAGTGGGTTGTACAAGCCACCAATTGGTCTGTTCACCCTTATTTTCCTTAAAACGTATTGTGAAAGTACTTCTTCTCACTACCTAAATTTCTTCTTTCTTTTTTGTTATTTTGAAGTCCTTGGGAGCCCAAATGGTGGACTATGAGGTATTCCTCATGGATCATCACCTCTATTCCATCAAAACCAAAAGGCTAGGATTAAGATTTTAATTTGATTTCTCAAATAAAACATAGATGTTTTTCATTACACTTTTGTTTTATACTTTCTTCACACCTTAAGCATTTTGTTCTTCTAGTTTTAGCCATGTTTGAGTGAGGGAATTTGAGATCCCTATAACCTTAAAAGCTCCCTTATATGTTATATCCCATATGTGAAGTCTTTTTAGATATTGGCCTTGTGAGCTCCCATTTCGAGTTTGTAGACATCTTAGCCTTCTCAAAGGCTAATGGTGTGTTTAAAGATTCTTTTACTCTTTTAGAGTAAAATATGGAAAAGGGTAAAAAAAAAGCCTTATGATCCCATGTGCCATGATTCTTGCCTTAAGCCCCCAAGATCCTCTAAATTGCATTTGTACATCATGATTATGATCTTTCATGCCTCATGATTCACATGCTTTTAACTCCTTTGTTATTTGTCACTTATGTTCCCTTTGATATAGTTCAAGTGATGTTGGGATTTTTAAATGGTTAATGAGGACTTAGTACCATGTTTAACACCCTTAACTTAGAGATACGGTAAGACTTTCATAGGAATTCCTTACTTGTTTACTTTGATATTTTAGCCTTTATGATGGTTAATCCTTTTGTGTTTCCTTTTTAGGTGTAGGTTTTTATTTGAGCTTTACCATGAGTAATTGATGCAAACATCTAAGGTAGGCATAAAGATCCACTTCAACTTTAAGAACTAATCACAAGAGGAAGACTCAAAAAGTTCAAAGATGTAATTATAGCATTTATGCAATAAGGAATAACAATTGGACTAGCCCATGAAGAACAAAAGATGCATGAGGCCTAATTACATGGAGATGGAAGCTTGGACTCTTCAAAGGAAGCCTTCAATTTGATCCATTAGAGCCTAATATATGGAGAGGCCCATAACCTTAACCTTTATGCAAGACACCATTTTGGAGGCCTGATTCAGCCAACCATGGAAGATAGGGCATTATGTCAAGGATCTTGCAAGATTATGCTTGGTTGGCAAGATTTTCCCATTCCTTTCAAGTTTTCTTCATTATAGCAAAATATGTTTTTTTTTTTTATATAATTAGGAACATTTTGTTATTTACTTATGCAAGAAAATTCTTTTATAGTTAGGAAAATATCTAATGTATCTTTTAGTTGTTTCCTATTTAGCTTAAGAGTATCTCTTTCTTATTAAAATAGAAAGATTCGACTAAGGATGTAAAGCATAAATAGGAAGTGTTCTCTTAGGGTTTTCTTAAAGCACTATAAAGGCTACAAATAGACCTTTATATTCAACTAAAGCAATCAATGAATGAATAATTTTTCATTTAAGTAAAATCTGTTTGTAATTAATTCTTTTATTAAATTCTCAAGTCCGAAATCAAATATAATGGTTTTTTTATATGATGGGATACTTATAGAAGCACTTAACACATTGTAAGTGGCTAAATTGTTTGGTTAAATGCTCCTATTTGGTTAACTCAATCTAATATGAATGTCCTAACGGACTAATTTTATTGTTCAAGGATGCAACATAGATTGTTTCTAACTATGAATCTATATTTTATTTGTATTTTGGAGAACTTAACTTTCTATTGGGACTTGAGATTGAATGGGAACTTCTGTAAGTTTAAATGCCTTTTCAGAAAACCTTCTTCCAGCTGATTAATGTTTCTTGCTTTTGGAAAATAGAGTTCTTATTCAAAAACATGGATCTGACATTAGTTTCATCAATTAATTATTGAGCTACTTATAAATGTAGATGATTAGGTGAGTATCTAGTTATTTTCAGCTACTTACAAGTATTGAATTTCGAGGACAAAATTCTTTATAAGAGGGGATGAAATGTAACATCCCTATCCACATTTATTGGCATTATCACATGAACATATTCATTGCATAAATGATATGAAATCCCATACGAACATATGCATTGGATAAATGATCATTTGGTCATGC